>JAQZBX010003877.1:24634-53345 GCA_029593785.1 Cabassous unicinctus
AAAAAAAAAAAGATGGCCAAAACATGGGGCTTCTGTGTCAGATACAAGAGTAATTCCTGAGTAATTCCTCAGGAATTTGAATTGGCTTCAAATTCATTCTGTGACCTTGTGCAAGTCACATAAGCTTGGAACTAGATGGCCAAACAGGCAGAATTTTCAAATGAGAAAAGTACCTCACCTGTCTCCCCAAGGCTTCTCCTGTCAAATTTTACTCAATAATGGCTAAGCCTCCATTTATAAAGTATCAGGTCACAAATTATTCCAGATACACCCCTAAGGGTATTAAGCCATGGTGGGAAATGAGAGATGGCAAGTAAATTTGAATGCAGAGAATCTATGTACTCAAATGCTAAGGTCTAGCAAACCATGTCACAAACAGCTACTCCTGCTTACCCCCATCTCTTGAAATCTGCTCTCAGAAAATAATCTGGTACAGATCAGTTGCAATTTAGTTTGAATTTAACTCAGACATTTAATTTTTAGCCCGCTTTCTTATGGTGAAAAATGTGGTTTTATTCTCTACTAAAAGGATTTCAGTTATCAATGAGCAGGTGATGGTGATGGCAGCAGATATGGTAGCTAGGGAGAAGGGGGTACAGAGAATTCTTGGGGAACATAAATTATTCCATACCTATTCTACTCCATCTACAGCAAAAATTTGTCCTTTAGACTGCCACAGCAAACTTCTCACGTCCCTAAGAAGACTAGGGTTGTTAATGATTAAGATAAAATCCCCCCACCTTTGTTTCTCTGTCCCCCATATCCCCCCCCACCACACACAAAATCACTTTCTATAGACCCAACAGCAGATGTAGTCCCATGATGACTTTCCACCAAAACTTACAGAAAAAAAAAAAAGAAAGTATAAAATGTGGTAGAGCTAGAAACCCAGGGAGCTACCCGTGCTGCAGCCCTTAGGTCTCCAGGGCAAACCCAGATAAGGAGCTAGAGGTGGTGGAGGTGGTGGTAATAGTTACTGTCTCAGCAAAACTAAAAGTAATCACAAATTCCAAGAGGGGCACCCCTCAGAAATCTTCCCCGAGAACTGGGCAAGAGTTCCACCTCACCAATTTTCCCTGCTTGGTTAGCCCCTTGCAGAGAGAGCTCACAATCCCTCAGCTACGGATGGGGGAACATCTCCCATTGGTCTCAGCTTCCTCCTCCTGTTTCCTCTGCCTTCTTAGCACAAGCTTCAGATGTTTTTACTCTGAGGAAGGCGAAGGTTTTCTGCTGGTTGGAGACCTCTGGTGCTGGAAGCTCTGAGGCTGCTTGTAAAGGAACCCCTATGTTGCCAGGAGAGCTCCCTGTGGCTCCCCAGCCTTTGAAGATGTCTCTTTAAGGTGGCTTCAAGACCGCTCTGGGCCTGGGAAGAGTGTTGTTTCTCTTAAGTGGGGTTAGTCGATGGTATTCCTGGGTGTAGAACCTCACATCTGGTCTGTTGCTTTCTCCGCAGAGAACACTAACAGTGATTATGTGGATGTCTTGCCTTGAAGATAAGAGGACTGGACAAAGCAAGTTAGAGCTGGGATGGTGTGACAGCTTTCACTGGTGACCCTGCTTCTTGTGCCGATGTGGGTCCAGAATGCCAAACTCTGGACAATTCAGACTCTCCTGGTCTGGATAACTGAAGATGCTCTGTCCACCAGCCTCAGAGAAGCCATTCCCACAGCCCTGGCCCCCAGGTGTGCACCCTGCACAGCTTCAAAACCCCTCTTCAGCTCCCACTCTTCTTCCCTGGAATGGAACAGCCTGACCCCGTTCTCCTTGACTTCTTTAAAGTATGACCACTGCTTCATGGTTGAAACCCTCCTTCCAAACGGCAACCAGAGGGGCAGCTTCATACAGATAATCATTTGGTGACAAGTTAGGAGCCCTGGGATCCAGTCCTGGCTCCATCACAGGCGATGTGACTTTGGACAAAGCTCTTTCCCTCTCTAGGTTTATAAAAGAAGTGGCTAGATGGGGTGATACAGGCTCTGCTGACCTTGGTTGTGCCAGGTGAAGTGAAGATGTATACAGGGTCAGCAAGCGGTTAGGGTCCCAGGCTGCCCGAACGGCCTGTGCACCTGTCTGCACTGCTCTTGGTCATGGCGGGGGCCCTGATTTTACAGTTTCTTTGCTAGGACTCCCACCCACTCATCCTCTCCCTCCAGCATGCTTAATAATTTGCTTACTAATTCATCTTCCCCCCTTTGGTTTATGGTTCCTCTTTTATAATATATTACAAGGGTTCTAATACTCTGACTCTAATGTCTTGTTTAGTAGGATGCTTAGCTTCTCTTCGTTCTTATCTTTCAAAATGGACTTCACTACTCATGGACCGTTATTCTTCCACCTACGTTTAGAATAAATCTATTGAGTTGCTCAAAAAACCCCGCTGAAATTTTGAATGTGATTGCAATGAATTTATCATAATTAGGGGGAAACTGATATTCTCATGATAAGTTTTCCCAAGCATAAATATGCTACACCCACTTACTTCTCCATAGAAGTCGTATGTATTCTGTCAGATGAATTCCTAATTATTTATAGGTCTTATAATTGTAGGCTATAACAATTTATATAATTTATATAACCATTTATATTTTATTATATTTCTAGCAGATTTTGGCTGTAGAGAAATGCTACTGAATTCTGTAAGTTGATCTTATATCTGGCAACCTTGCTGAACTCTCTTATCAGATCTTCTAGTTGGCTTATTGATTCTGTTATGTTTTCTATGTACATGATTTTGTCGGCTGCAAATAACAACAGTTTGGTCTCATTCCTTTCAATCTTTATGCCTTTTATTTATTTATTCATTTATCTTTTCGTTGTTATTTACTTGACTGGTTAGGACTTCCAGTATACATCAACAGCAGAGGTGATAGTGGGCATTCTTGTATTATTCCCAGGATTATAGGAAATCTTGGACATTTTCTCCATTAAGCTCGATGTTTGTTGTAGGTTTAGGTAAATAGCTTTATCAAGGCTATTTTAGAGTTTTAAACCAGAAGTGTGTTTCAAAATTTATTAGGGTCTTTTTCTGGATCAAACAGGATAAAGAAGGAAAAAACTCACACTTAAACACATTATCCTGTTTGAAACTCTATATACTCTTTCATTATTAGAATTTTAAACTTTATTTTTGGAGCATTCTCATTCTTTCTTCATGCTCCTCTCTTCTATTTTTATTTCTGGAATTCCTAGTTGAGGAGTGTCATCTCTTTTATTTCTTCTTCTGTACATCTAGATCCATACTATTTGTTGTATGGTCTTAGGAAGATTGCAAACTTCCTCTAAAACGGAGATAATGTTTCTCTCATAAAAAAAATATTACTTATTTTTCATGAAAATTTGCCTTGTGCAGAAATTAGTTACCAGAAACTGCAAGGCCCAAAGCAAGCCACAAGAGGTCAGACAATCACCAGGAAATGAAGTACTGCTCAATTTTTGAGCACTGCTGAGTAACCATGGTAGTTGTTAAAATCCAAAACATTCCTTTGGCAGGTATTCTCTGACCAGTGCTCACCTCCTCCCATTTGAATGCCTAATCTCCAGTGTCGGTAACAGGACTAGTGTATGAGCCAGGCTTCCCTGAGTTTGCAATTTGAGAGGCAATAACCCTGCCACACCTGCTTCCAGCTGAAATTCTTGCAATTCAGAGCAGAGGCTTAGCAAAAACCCTTAAGAATGAATGTTTTCAGGAGGCACCTGAGTCAGTTCCAACATTTACAGCTAAGTGTGGGCACACTCAAACTCCTTAAGCCTCTGGTCAACCTCATGTAGATAGTGGGGACAAAGACTCCTACCTATCAGGTTATTGTGGGGACTTAGTGAGATGATGCTAGCACAGGTTAACACTAAAAATACAGTCTGTTGTTTCTGCTTTTGTAAAATGAAAGGGGGGGGGGGCATGTCTCTAAATCCCTATACAGAATGTTCAGTGTTTAAAGAAACTGCATTTACCCCTGGAGAAGGTCCAACTCAAATAGATGTTTCCACGAGCATTTCCTGGATTTATGAGACTGATGTGACAGAAACAGAAGACAGCTGTGTGGTGGTGGGAACGAGGCCTGTTGTAAACGTCTGACAACCTAGACGTTCGGGCCCTTACTTAATTTGATCAGTTCTAAGACTCAGGCAATCTGCTTAATCACCCTCAGTTTACTCACTCATGCAGTGGGCTGGCATACCTACCTCAGAGATGTGAGGATTAATGAGATCATGTGTGTTAAACTCTTTGAACCCAGAAAGATATCATCAGCATCCAAAAAACGGGCTTAACTAGACCTCCCTCCCTTGCCGGGTTTTGACAAAATCAAATGATTGTATAAATCGATTGGCACAATTATTGGAATGTACAGAGGATAGGAGCTTTAAAACATAATAATGAAGTACCAAAGCCTAAAATCTATACAGAATGAACATTAAGAATTGGAATTCAGAGCAGCACGAGAAGCAGCTCCCAGGGCTGGGTAGGTGAGACCATTCTTGCATGAGGATGGACACTAAGTGCCTGCTCCCCAGCAAAGGGGTACCCGTCCAGGGAACAGGATTGGTGAAGGCTTTGGTGGGACACAAATGAGCTACAGACTAGTCCATTCATCATTTTCCACTTTGAAAATGGCCTCCTGCAACCTTTCTCTGTGCCCCCGGTGTTCAGGTACAGAGACTGACCGTGGGAAGAGGCCCTGGTGTGGGGAGAATAAGAAGAGGGCTGGAAGGGGGTGCTCATTGAGAGCCCAGGCTCGTCTGTTCCATGCGATTTCATACTTGATTTTATACAAATTTTTAATAAGTTCCTTGACTTCAGTTCAAGTATGGCTTTATCACATACAAGGCACTGTGCTGGGAGCTGAGGAGACAGAGATGAAGATGACACGGCCCCTGCCCTTGAGTAGCTCAGAGATACAAGGAGACAGCTACATTCCATGTCACATCACGCGCCATGATGAAGGAATGCACAGGACGCTTCCGGGAGAGCAGAGGAGGGGAGTGGGGCTGCCAGAGGGAGGGATGCTTGGGCTGAAATTTGAAGGATGAATTAACATAGCCTGGCAAAGTCAGAGGAAAGAGAAAGGAAGGCAGAAGAGTGACCTGGGCAGATGCACCAGCCTAAGCACAGGCATGGGAGCAATTCTGAGCAGTATGGCATTGCCAGGGTCCTGGAGCAGAGAGGCATAGAGGGAGATGAAGCTGGCAGGTAGGCTGGGGCCAGTTTGTAGATGATCTGGAGGACAGCGAGGCCATCTTACACCTCTCCCAAGCTCTTCACAACAGGACTCCTCAGCCTAGTCATAATATATACCACCTACGTAACTGCTGGTTAATGAATAACCAGCAAACGGGGCACCCCAAGCCCAAGGGGGTGGGTGTGGGGGGGACTGGGAAGAGGCACAGGCAGCCTTTATTCCCAGATGGCCTATGTGACCTCCCCAGAGGACTCAGCTCCTAGAAATGCCACACCTGGGCCTGCTCTAAAGAGAATGATAGGTCTGTTGTAAAGACTTTTTCTGACAGGCTGGACAGGATCCAGGATTCAAATTGAGCAAGGAAGGTTGACACAAAGAGACTTTGTCAGACACAGGAGATGCAAGGAAGGTAACACAAGATGGGTAGTCCAGACTTCTTCTGAGTGTTCCCATCCAGAAAAAGGGTCCACTCACCGGGGGCTTTGCATGAAGAGGGAGCTCACCCAGGTTTGCTGAAGCTTTTTAAAAGCCCCTCACAGGCCTGATGGAGTCACTTCCCTTTGTCTCAATAGGCCAGGCGGCTCCTTCACTGGGCCTGGTGGTGGTCTGGGCCCACCTGCACCACTCACAGGCTAAAGCCACTGGGAGTTGTAAGTTGCTGTGAGTTTGCCCACGAAACAGGCCAAACACTCGGCTGTGCTTCAAGAGAAGTTACACAATAAACACGAGCATAGAAAAGATTAGGTGGTAACCGTGCGGAGTGCTTTAAGAAGGTAGCTAGCAGATGGCACCAGAAACAGCTGTCTGGTTAAACAGTTGATTTTTTTTTTTTTTTTTTTTTTTTCTGGTCTGTTCCAAAGGAAAAACATTGGCAGTCTTCTGCTTTGAGTAACCCACAGATTCCTCAAGCAACTCCCACCAGAAAGAACTAACTTGGTATGTTTGAGCTGGTCCTTAAATATTTCCTCAAGTTTGCTTCCCTGTCTGTGTTGTTGATAACCAAGGGATTTGCTTCACGGGGCTCCCCTAAGCAGGACTATTTATCATGGCAGCAGCTGGACATAAGCTGGACACAAAGAGGATTTGTGTCTCAGGAGTATCTGTCCCTAGATACAGAAAGTAGAGGAATTTTCTCATTAGTAGGAAGTCAGTGGTGGGGGCTCTGGGCTTTCACCACGTGCCCCCAGTGCAAACAGCAGCAGGGAGGAGGCATCCTGGAAGGGCAATACTTTCCCTGGACAACTTCAAGCTTCCAGAGTGGACTTCCTTGGGAGAGATGAAAGACACTAAATGCCATCTGTGTTCATGAAGCTATCTAGAGGGAGGTGGGGGTCCACCTGTGTGGACTGTGTTTCTTTGTGTGAACTTAATTGCTTGTTCCCACTCACAGGGGAGCCACAGTGGGGACTCCAGACGGGGCACCCCAAGCCCAGAAGTGGGCCCAGCGGGGAGCACTGCTGAGTGAGTGAAGCCCAGAGGTCCATGAGCATCAAAACCTCATGGCTTTGATTACTGACTCGGCTAAGCTGGGCAACTAGGGATACCCTGGGGTGGAGGGGATGCTGGGGGGAAGAGGGGAGAAAGGAGAGAGAAGTAGTCAAAGCACCAAGAGTTCTAGAACACTCTCAGGATCCCACTGACTGGATTCCAAAGTCCAAGAGCAGAGTAGACTGACCAAGAAGGAGTTCTCTGAGTTAAGGACAGCATCTGAGGTGCAGCCCGGGATTAGCTGATTCCACAAATTCTGAAAGCAACCTGCAGTTCCCCACCAGCACACGTGCAGCCTTTAGGAATGAAGTGGATTTCCTGATGGTCTCTCATTGTCCATTTCTTTTTGCAACTACTGTAGGCAGACTGAGCCCAGAGGAAACACAGTCTTTCAGTTCAATTGCCCCTTCTTTGGTACGTCAACAGGAGCCTTTTGCTGCGCCGCAGAGGAAAGGCTGTCTCAACCATTGTTGGCATGGTGACAGGACCAGGTATCACTTTTCCCCCAATGTTATGACAGTGCCCCAAGACAGGTCTTAGCTCATGATGGGGCCATGGATAGGTTGTCTGAATAATTGCATCTTTGTATCCCTGCACCTGAGACCAACAGCTCAGCCAAGAGCACAGCATTAAAAAAATATTGCACATCCACTTTCATACCGAAAATTTTTACATTTAAAATTTTTCATACTTGATCTTAGCTCAAAATAACTGCCTTGCATAATAATGGGAAGGAAAGGCTTATTTCACACTTGAATGGCTGCTATCCAATGGGACACGTCGCCCAAAGAAAAGTCACTGGAGCGTACACTTAAAGTTGCGATTCTATTTTCAAGGCCTTCTTCTCATGCATGGAATATGTGGGTGGGTTTTTGTGTACCTTCTGCCTTCTCAGAATATATTTCACCCCACTGCAGAGAGCAAGGGACCTTAGAGAGCCCAGTAGTTTGTCCTTGAATCCCTCCTGAGAAATGAAGTGTGGGCATGGAAGTAAACGCAGGAAAGGCTAGAGATGGCCTCACACCTGAGGCACTTCTGATGTGGAGCCAGGAAATCCGTGTGTGCTGAACTGGAAGACCCCAACCCCTAGCCTCGTCATGGGGGCCAATGAAGCCGGCTGGGCAGCAGGGTCCCATCCTCTCCCCTTTAGAAATGCGTGTGGCTTCTGTGAGCAGGCAACACGCCTTGTTCCATTTCCTTTCTAACTCTCCTCCACTTCTTTTTAAGGAGGTTAAGGGTCTGGCCAACTCTCAGCTGTGTTCTGGGTCCCTGGACCTGACACTGGTCTGGGGGCAACAAAGGAGCTTCAGGCCAGCTCTTCTGCCAAACCATTCAATCAGTGGGTGTTCTGGGGAGCAGAGCTCTGAGTCATTGCAGGGGAAATCCCTGGGTCAGCAGCTCTTGGTATTTTGTCATTTACTGAGGATGAATCCCTCTGAGACTTATGGCTCTTGTCCCTCCCAGATTGTATGAACATGTGCACACAACTCCATCCCCAACTTGGTGGGACAGGGCTATGGACCCCAGGTGATGACCTGAAGGTCCCTGCCACATCTGAGGAGGGGGTCTACCTGTGCACATCATGCCTGATGCCCCCCAGGTGGTGACAGGTCAGGGTTGAAAAGGAGGGACACTTCCATAGCTGCCAGCCAGTTAGGGACTCTGTGTATTTGAAAGCCTATCTTTAAAGACCTTTTCCCCAAGGGTCTCAGCCTGGGGGGTTGGCAGCAGCTCCCATTTTCCTCTTCCAGGCCCACAAGAACAAAACCTCAAGGCCCCACTAGTTGGGAGAAAAACCCAAGGCAAGCCAAACCAAATCATTTTATTGTGCAGTTTCCTTCTACCAGAATGTTACTAAAAATATAAATATAAAATCTCTAGAAAATATTCAGAATAGATCTATAATCTTCCTTCTTCCCCAAATTGGGGCCAACCTTTGTTCTTTAAAAATCAATGGATACAGGTCTGTCTTCATATCACCCACATACATAACAATTCACAGATATTCTCTTCGGACAGGCAACTACACTATCCTCCTGGGGGTTCTGGAAGCTCACCTTGTGCTCTATCAGGGTAAAGCTATGTGCTGGATATGGGAATGGGGGACGGGATTGTAGGGACGTAATGGAGAGAAGAGACCCAGTAGCCTCAACTTCCTGACGGGGAGAAAGGAGAGGTTCTTCATTCCTTTTTCCTAGTCCTTGCATGGACTGGGTTGGCTGCCCAAAGGCCCTGCTCACAGAGAAGGTGGACTACCTGGGATCTGCAGGGCTGACCACAGAAGAGTCAGATTGTTGAGATGGACATGGGAAACCAGGAGGGGCTTTGGATAGATGCGTTGGTCCGAGCCCACAGCAGGTGAGGATTAGAAGTAGCTGTTCTTGCTGAGCCCTGGGCAGTGCTTAGCCCCTAGCACCAGGCAGTATCTGCAGCTTCTAGGATCAGGGCTCCTGAACTAGCAGCAGCTTCCCCTGAAGCTTCGGGGGGAGGGGGGAAGATGAGGTGTAGAGATCAGAGAGAAGCCAGGGGATTGGAGCAGGGTCCCACAATCTCTTCTTCGGTTTTGGACACAAGTCTGAGGAACTCGGGTCACACTGGCAATGGTCCTGGGCCAACCTGTGTCCGAGGGCCAGTTCTTCAGCAGTGGTCTGGGTGTGGAGAGCACACCAGGGGCTGTCCCAGAGAACTGCCTGTTTCTCATCAGAGATGCAAACTAAGCTCTTGGTATGGCACCCCATCTTAAACTGGACTTGCTCCCAGTATGTGTTTAGATTCTGTGGCCCCCACCCTCCAGCTCTATCCGTGTGTTTTGTGTAATACCCTAAACCAGTCCGGGAAGACTCACAGGATCCAAAATGCTAGCCCCAAGAACCTCTCTCTGACCATTAGGGTCATAGATCTCATCCTTGGGGATATTCTTAGAGTAAGGAAGGATATACAAATTTGGTAACACCCCTGCCCGCTTCACCAGAGCCTGCAAGGTGCCTGACGTATGCACAGACCTGTGTGGAGAAGGGGCGACCAGCTCTGCCGTGAGCACGTGGTGAAGCATTGCTTTCCAGGGGCACAGAAGACACATGAGAAGAAAAGGGGGTGGGAGGGCAGTGGTGGGGCCACCCAGCTGCAAAAGAACATGTGCAGGGCAGCCCTCACCCTCGCGGGTCCCACGGCTCTCGGTTCTATAGGTATGAGCTTGGTGGGAAGGAGAGCAAAGGCTTGGTGAGGAGATGCACTAGGAAGTGAGCTCTCGGGGGCCCAGAGCTCGTGGGAGGGAAGGCGGCCCTCCTGGGCTGGCTAGGCCATTCCCAGCCTTCTCCCAGGGAACTGGCCGCCTTGTTCAGGAAAAGGGATGTTCTCTTCTTGCCGCAAAGGTCCCCAGGGTTGGGGTCACCCCCTTACAGGGTTTCCTGGCCACAGGAAGACAGCAGGATAGGACCCCTGGTAGGAGAAAGGAACACAAGGTAGGGTTAACCCAGGAGGGAGGCAGCCAGTTAGGGCTGGATGAACCGTGTGCCTCCCTTACATCCCGCAGGCAGGTGCAGAGAGAACTATGTGGCAGCAGGATAAGGGGAAGGCAGGCCAGAGGCCCCTCCAGGGAGGCACTGGGCTGCGGGAGGCCAGGCAACCTCAGCCTAAGAGCCAAGAGCACCTCACGCTTAGAGGTTTGCTCCACACTTCCTATCCCATCCCAGTCTCTTACATGCTTCACTCTGACTCACACCTAGGGCAACAGCCCCACCCCACCCCACCCCCAGGCCCGACCTCTGGCAGTGCATCCTTTCAGGCTGCTCTGATCCCAGGCCGCTCTTCCCTCATCCCGTCTTCAAGGCCTTCTCCTCTACTTCTGCTCTAGATTCTCTTAGGACCACTCCCCGAATGCCAAGACCACCCCCATGTCCCTGGACCCTCCCCCCAAACAAAATCAGAACATGTTCTGCTGATTCTGCCAAGGCCTGCCCAGGCCAATTTCACGCAAGTCAAGCGCTGGTCTTTCGGTCTGCGCAGGGGGCCCCGGAATAGCTGGTGGCATCCCTCTGCCAGTGCCTCTCCCAGACGGGCAGGGCCTGGGCAGGCTCTCCGTGGCTGGCTCTGTGCCCAGACCCCAGGGAGTGCTCAGTGTTCTACAGCTGCCTAGATGGGAAGCACCTAGAGAACCCCGGCAACAAGGCTGCCTCTAGGTCTCAGGCCTGGTAACGTCTCCTCTGAACCCGACCCGCCGGGGCAAGGGCCAGGTGGTAACCAGGGGCTGCGCTGTATAGGGTTCAGGAGGGGCCACCGTGGCTGGGATGCGGTCAGGGCATGTGGCTTTCAGGGTCAGGGCCCATCATCAAACCTCACCCAGCCTGATTCCCCGAGGCAGGGAGCTTCTGGGCCATCAAGGAGGAAAGGGGGAAGAAAGAGGGCATGGGAGAGACGAGCAGGGGCATAGGTGGCATATGGGGCCTGGCAAAGGGAATTCCTCTTGCAGGATGCCCCGCCTGAGGCTAGTGGCTTTGCAGCTCACAGGGAAAGCAGGACAAGCTCTAGAGAGGAGGAGGAGGAACGCCAATATCCAGGGCTGCAGTGGGCACCCAGAGAAGCTCACAGGACAGTAGGATCTGGGATGGCATCAACTCCTTTTGCAATTCCTGAGAACTGACTCTAACCAGGACTGCACACTGCCTTCCAGCCTGCAACTTCCCTGGTGGGGAAGTGGCTCTCTGCCGGAGCAAGTAGGTTCCAGGGGAGGGTGAGGCAGGGGAAGGGCCAGCGTGCAGAGTGGAGAAGAAAGCAGAGGGGAAGCACGGGGTGGTGCTCAGGTGGGACGAGAAGAGACACTACTCAAAGGACAGCAGGTCTGGGTGCGGGCCGTCATTGTCAAGGCTGGAGGTCCGTGCCCGAGGAGGGGGGCTGCCATCCTCCTGGGGCTCAGCCAGGCTGATGGGGCTCAGGCTGAGTTTGAGGCTGTTTCTCTCCACGAGGCCAGGGGAGGAGGCCCTCCTCCACTCGGTCACCTTCAGCTTGCATTCGCCCTGGCTGTCCTTGTGGATGAGGTCAGGAACCGACAGGGAAACCTCTCCGTTGGGCAGAGCTTCGCCCCCATCCGCCATTTCCGTGGTGGCCTCTGGCCGTCCAGTATCTGCGGGGATGGGCTCTCCTGGAGTGGGAACAGTGGGAGGGGAGTCCTGGGGCCGCCCAGGTGACAGCTCTGTCCCATACTCCAGACTGCTAAGGACAGGCTGCGATGAAATCAGCATGTCCTGGGTGGTCTTCAGGGCCCGAGGGGTTCGCTTCTTGGCTGTGGGAGGCGGAGGCTCCAGTCGAGGGAATGCTTCCTGCTGGGCTGACCTGCAAGGGTGGTGACAATAAGCACGCATGCTTTAAGGGCCAGTCCACACCCCACTTTCACTGCTCTAACTCCAGAGGCATTTTTGGCTAGCCCAAACCATGAGCATTTTGTCCTCCAGGCTCTCATTCTTGGGTTAGTGTGCAGGGTTTAGCAACTTGAGCATAACAGCTGCCTTTTGGCCTGTTACATCCTCGCTCAGTGTTCAGAGCAGCACAAAGTGTTGCCATTGGAGACAGGATAAAAACCACCAGTGAGCTGTGGCATATCAGACCCTGAGGCATGGCTTTGGGGAGGTATTTCTGCCGAACATCAAGAACTTATGCCATGAGCCTGTGAAGGACCTGTAGGAATGAGGTGGAAAAATGGGACGGCTGCTGCTGGCCTCCAGTGGGTTCTGAGATGCAGGCTTCCCCACAACCAATGGTCTAGGGCAGTGGTCTCGGGCATGGTTGTGTACCAGAGCCCACATGAGCCTGGACCCCGGCCCTGGTGATTCTGATTCATTAGATCTGGGTGGGAATCCGGGCTATGTAGTATTTCTAAAAGGCTCCCCAAGTGATTCTGTTACAAAGCCGTGGAGGGTAAGTGCTGCCAGTGTGGCTTGAAGATCTGGCAAAGCTTTGATGTGTAGATTAAAGAGGTTCCTTGGTACTGGCTGGTGCATCCCAGCCTGACAGGCCATGTGGTCCTGGGGGGACTACGTGGAGGTAGCTGCCTGTAGGGGTGAGTGAGGACCACGACAGGCTCCAGGGTTAGAGGACTCCTTCCCATCATCTCAGACCCACACTGGCAATGACAGGACAAACTAGGCAGATTAATGGCTTATTCTTATAAGCATCTTGAAATATTTCTCTTAAAAAACCACTATATGGTTGCAAGTCATGACACAGGTAGTTTGACACACAGGTAGTTTGATGAGTCCTACGACGCATGTTTGTGATAGTGTACCTGATACTTCCTTACCTACTACTGGATTTTTTTTTCCTTCATCTTGGCTTAATCTCTAAGAGATTTTGTATGATTTTCTGATTTGGCTCCCCTACAGGCAAATGAGAGTCCAAATCACTAATCACAGCATGCTGATGTAGAGAAGCAAAAATGGGCAGTGAGGCTACCCTCCCACCTGAATCCTGAATGCCCACTGCAGGACCCCTGCCCCATCTACATCCACCTCCTCTCAAATGGCCCCAGAGCCAGGAAACTCCCAAGGCTGCACAACCCATCTCTGGACAGCTCTAAATCTTAGGATGAACTTCCTCATGTTGGACTGAAACTGGCCTCCTTCCAGAATCACCCTCTGATTCGGGTTTACTCCCTGGGCCAACAAGACGAAGCCAATCTTTCTTCAACAAGACAGCCTCGAGGTGACGACATGAGCTCCAAACCAGAGCTGGGTCCAAATTCAGCTCTGACAATTACCAGCTCTGTGAGCTCAAAGAACTCACTTTGCCTCTCTGAACTTGAGCTATATGGCAAATGGAAAGACTAAAACTTGCCTCACACAGTGGTTGTGAGGGGTGGAGGGAGAGTAAGGCGACTGAAGTACTTAACACAGAGCCAAGGACATGACGGACCCGCAATGAACATCAGCTTCGGTTACAGAGGTTGAAGAGAGTCCCTGTGATCATCACCCATTCTCTCAACTGTTCTTCATATGACAATTTCACATCCCCTCACCAGGGTTGTTCTTCCCTGGAGACGCTACAGTTTGTCCACCCACACAACTACAAGAATACCGGGGGGGGGCACTCACCTTTCATCTTCCAGCAAGGTCCCTGATGCCGCGTCAACCCCACTTGCCAGTTGGGCCCCCGCGGTCTTGTTGATCTCCATCACACCCACACTGCCAAGGCCTGAGGGCTCTTTTCTCCGCAGGAAGTCGTTAACTTTGGCCCCCATGGCTTTGCCCAGGTTCTTGAGGTGCTGGCTGCTGCCCGCCCAGAGTCCTGGCCCACCAGGCTCCACAGACCCCAGTGCGGCTGAGCTGGGGGCTGCAGGCCTGGACAAGTGGGGGAAGGAGCGGCTCGCCTGCAGCTTTGGTGTGAGGGTTGTGTTCAAATTCTCAAACATGCTGTGGTCAACTATAGACAAAGAGGCAAAACAAAGAAATGGGTGAGTAGAGGGTGAGTGGAACCTTTGATCACAGCAAGCTGCTTCTCTTTTCCTAACACTACTGCCCATAACCTGGAACTTCATAAGGCTCTGGAAATATTAAGAAAGAACCTTTCCAATCCAGTTTTCTTGATGGGACATCAGGAGCAGAAATTCTAGTTTTGTCCCACCCAAGCTAATCAGTGGTTAACCCTAGCCATAAAAAAAGTTAATGTAGCTCTTTAAACCTGCCTCCTCGACTCATGGCTTGTCTCCTTTACCTTGGGGGTCACTGGGCTCTTTGAAGCAAAGAAAAAATGATGAAGCAATGAAATACGACATTTTCACATTGCTGTGAGCATGTTTCGATGCATGCTTTCATGCATCTCAGGCCGAGGCTCAGGCACTAGGACAGAAGCTGGTGGAGGGATGAAAAACATGTGACTTGGTGCTAAAAGCTCCCCACTGAAAAGCCACTGTATGGCACATTTTCTTTAGGGAAAACAGGCCAGCAGTTGTTCACTTCTCCTGAGGCGAAGCTAGGGAGAAGGGGCCCAGCTGCATGTGGAAAGATGCTGAACGATGGTTCAGAGTCCAAATGGACAAGCACTTGGTGCCAGTGAAGCAGAAGGATCTTGACAAATGCCAGCTCACTTAATCTCCATCACCTAGCAAGGGAGGGCATGGTAAAATATCTATTTTCAGATGAGGAAACTGGGGCTCAGAGTAATTTCTGCCATGTCTAAAGTCATACAACTAATACCTTGAGGGGCAGGGACAAAAACAGTCTTCTGTTCCAAAGCTCAGGGCTCTTTCCATTACTACCCTGCCTTGGACTATGGATCAGCTGTGTAAATATGCCTGGTAGATGGTGCTTCTCTCAGGAATCTCTGTTTGGCTCAAACAATTTAACTCAAAGGGCTAGTAGATCCATTGGGTTGTGAACATTTGCAGGACAGAGGCCATACTTTATTCAACTTTGTATCTTTAACACCTAGCAGGGTCTGGTATACAGCAGTTGCTCAATAAATACCTTGTATTGAATAGTCAAACCCATTTTGCAGATGGGGCATGGTGGAGGCCACAACGGTGGCTCCAAAGTTTGCGGTCAGAGTGGCTGCAGCCTGGGTCAGCCCTGGGGCATCCTCTCCCCAGTGAAAATCCACTAAGTCTCCAATGTAGTCGGACACACTCTGGGATTTTGGAACTGGGCCTGAGGCTTCTGTCCAGACCAACTATGCCAGTTATTGTGACAATCTGGGGGAGGGAGAGGCTACTTTTGGTCACCAGGCTCCTCTCCTTGTCAACACCTCTGCTCAGTGTCTATTCTCACTGAGCCTTTCTAAGAGTAACTGAGGTTAGGGGGTACTTTCTCTTCTGCCCAAACTTTTTTTTTTTTTTGGCAGAAAGTCATTTTCTCTGCCCTGCCCTGCTGAGTCCTGGGGCCAGGAGTAGCCTTTCCTTTTTTGCATGTAGTTTCAACAGAGACATCCCCTTCTGGACCAACTACCTAGATCAGCTATATTCCAAGGGTAATGGGCGGGAGGAAGGAGGCTGTGGGAAGGGGAGTGGAGGTCTCCTCCGTGGACTGTACCTCTTAACTGCCACTAAGCCATGAATGGGGGAACAGCCCTTCGGGGGAGACATGGCAGGGAACTTGGATCAGAGCATCCCTGAGGTACAAGACAGATTCAAGCTGTGCTGGGCTCCCAGATCCCAGAGTAGACCTCCCACACTAGCAGGAGTTCCCAGCCTGCCCCACAACAGGACCATCAGCTCCTGATTATCTGCTTAAGTGTCTCTTGCCACATCATCCACTTTTGCAAAATTTGCCTATTACATCCGCATCCTTTTCATTCTTTTTAAATCACAAAATCTGCAAACTAGCAGAGAAGCCCCTGGAAACTAATGCATATAACTCTTCCACCAAACCAGAAAGTACTTGGGTTGCCACGGAACTAGAGCAAATGTTTGAGCAAGGCACCTTGGGGGAGGCAACCGCCCTACCACTTCTTGACTCAGATATTTATTTGGTGATTTCCTTAGTGGTTTTAAGTGAATTTTCAAGCAGACACATTCATTTTTAAAAGTGTAACTGCCAAAATTAGCTGTTAAGGTGATTTGTAGATTGTGAACCCCTATTAATGCTAACATTATCAACATTCTGCAAACATAAAAAACTTTTGCATTATGCTCTTGCTTCAGAACTTAGTCTATAAAGTACACTGCATTCTTAAAGATAGCCCATCACACATTCTCGTCTACAATTCTGTAAGTCCTTGTGTTAAGTTCACCTTGTCTCTAGACAAAACGGTAAGCTCCTTGGGGGGCTGTAGCGTCTTGAGTGCTTTTATCTTCTGCAATGGCTTGCACAGGGCCTTGCACAATGGCATTTGATAAATTAGTTTCAATTTCATATGACCACTTAAAAACTGACTGCATGAAGGGCTGACATTTTGGAGAAACTGTTCCCAAGCCTCTTTTCCATTTGCAAAAAAGCACTCTAAAAAGTCTCCCATCCATGGGAGTGGTCCCCAGGGACCCTTGAGGTGAATTAGGTGAGGAGGAAGTACCCGTCTCTCCAAAGTGGGGCTCTGGAGGGGGCTTCCTTCATGCCCATATCAAGGATGCACGATGAGCCCCTTTTCTGTTTGAGGTACTAGGGAACCCCCCAAACTGTCCCTCCCTTCCTCAGGACTAGAGGCTTGGTAGTTCAGAAACTAATGGTGATGGAGAAGACAAAGATGGCTGGACCCAGGCGGGTGGCCCTTCCCAGCAGCACCCCCCAGCATGCAACACCCAAGCACAGGGAACATCTGCCGATATAAATCATCCATGAGAGAGGGTGTCTTACCTGACCAAGAAAGGGGCTCGGAAAGCAAGTGGGAAACAAACGAGAGAGAGTGTCACATTTTATGTAGTGACCAACCACTGGGAGAGTGTCACCTCCTGCCCGGGCCATGAGCAACCACACACTGACAGGACACAGCATGCAAGACAGAGGCTCTGCTACTCCAACAAGCCCTGGAATCATCAGGTGCCCATTAACTTTTCAATAACTACACTGCAACAGATTTGTATGTTAAAGATTTGTAAGCTGGCGGTGGGAGAAACGTGACAGGTCAAGGCAGAACAAAATTCTAAGTCCTCTGGCTTCTGTTAGCATCACTCATTACTGTGCTATCTTCTGTGTGCAAACCACTTCCAGGTCAGGAAGACAATGGTTCACTCCAGCTGTCTAAACAAAACGGGCAAGCCGAGGGGCAGAGAGGTTGCCCTGTATGTCACAGGTAGCTAATGGCAGAGTGGGGATTAGAACACACGGCTATGCACTTCCAGATCCATGATCCTTCTCTACAGTATGCTGCCCCGAACGACAAGGCTACCCTCAAAGCCGCCAAAGAATGCAGCTTCAATTTGTATCTCAATTTGTTCTAACAACATGAGGGAGGAACTCAGGGAAATCATGTTCTCCACGTTGTCCTTCAAATGATGAAGTGCTATGGATAAACACACACAGACCCAGGAAGCAAACTGTGGGGCTCTAGGGTGCCGAAGTGGATACACACTCATACTCACACAGGCTCCATGCCAGCCTTTGTAGCATAGACTTATCCACCTTTACATCTAGAACACGGTTATGTACCTAGTTGCTATCGGTTGTGATTATCTAGACCAGGGCATTTGCAGCTTATTTTCAAAGTGTCACAATCAATCCTCTCTGACCCTTATTCAACATCCCACTGGTCTGCTCGGTTGTTATACGGCAAACAAAGAGCAAAGAGAAGAGGCAAACCTGCCTCTCTGGAGTCCACAGACTTGCCAACAATTCAAACTTAATTTAAAATAAGCAAAATGGTACTGAGTAAGCCACCCATTTGTGTTTTAGTCACTTGCTAAAAACAGATAGCATTGATAGTTTAAAACAATATATGGTCCCTATTCATAGGAAATATACATTGAAGTATTTAGGTGTAAAGGACCATGAAGTTTATAACTTACCTTAAAATAGTTCAGAAAACAAATTATGTATACACACAGAAAAAGGAAGAAGTGATAGAGCAAATGGGGTAAAATGTTAACAATAGGCAAACCTGGATACAGGGTATAGAGAGGTTCCTTGAATTAATTTCATTAGTTCCTTGAACTAATTTCATTTCAAGCTCTTTATAAACTTGACATTATTTTCAAATAAAAGTAAAAAACAAAGCAACCCAAAAACAAAACAAAAAATATTGAGTGGTGAGAGTTAGGGGGTTGAGGGAGAAGAAATACAAGAGGGTCATGCAGAGACCACAGAGGTTCCCAGAGCTGGGGGTGGCAGTGACTACACAGAAAGGTGATAATGAAGGCAAAGGGGGGGCGGGGGAGGGACATAGACAACATCACTATTCTGCCTCTATGACAGTCTTCCTTCCGAGTATTTTGAGTGTTTCTCAATCAGGGCAGGCCACCGCTGAGGAATGACAGGTCAAAAAAACCTACGATATTCTTTTAGTTACTCTTGCCTTGCAATAGACTCCATCTATCATCTAAAGGGGTGGCCTGGTTGGTGAGGAGAATCATATGACCTTCTTGTGATGTCAGCTGCCCTCAGAATGTTATCGTCTCGACAACCCAAGCAGCCTCTTGGGAGCAGATGTGCGGTTTCCATACCCTACAGTAGTCAGAATATGGAGAACTTCTCACTCCTCAGCATTTCTGGACCTCGAATCTCTTCCTCTGCCATGAGCACTTTTCCTGACATTATGTCCTCACGTGCCACCAGCTTACCAGGTAAACTCTGGTGCCACTAGGGCCACAAAGATGTGGTTTTTTGAAGCTTTTAATTGAGTACTCTACCAGACCATGTTACAGGACCACGATTTAGTGAGAAAGTCAAATTACACATGGGGAGAAAATAACTTTTCAAAATGCTGCATTCGTGGTAAGTAGTTCCTGCTGTTTATTCATTTCTGGCAAGGGAAGGATGGGGGAAACATTTGTTGTCCGCGTTTTCTCCCCCTTTGAATCTGTGTGAAATGTCAAGGTAGCCATCTATCTACATAAAGAATGTGTGCTAGTTTTAGCTTTGTTTGGGCAAACTGGAGAAGATCCAGACTTATCAAACCACCAACAGGGACCCAGGCGGTCGGGTAACTGATGAGCACGGCATGGAATAAAGTTGGGGTGCCCTAAGGATTTGCTCTTCCAAGTATGGTCTATGGACCTGCCCCATCAGCAGCACATGGGCGCTTGTTAGAAATGCAGAGTCTCGGGCCCACTCCAGACTGCAGGCGTGCTGAATCAGAGCCCGCATTTTTAACAAGATCCCCAAGGGATTCCTAAGCACATTAAGCTTTGAGAGCCACCACCCAATGGAGTAATTCTCCTAAACACTCATTTACCTACACGTGACATTTATACACCTGTCTCCAAAACTGAGCACAGCTACTGCTCTGGGATTTGGGACAGGTCTGCTTTTATCCAAGTGTTAGCAGCCACTCCCGGGTGTGGCAGGCGGCTGGGGTCCACCTGAACCCTTTCTGGCTACAGGCATGAGAGGTTTCAACTGGAGAATCAGGCTTCTCATCCTCAAAGGGACCGTGTAACATAGCTCTGCAGCCCGGGATCAGAGCTCCCTCGCTGAACCCTGCACCCCAGAGGGCCAGAGGCCTGCGTTGCAGACTACAATCACACATGGGGGAGCTCTAGGAGGGTCGGCCGAGGGGTGGGCCAGGCACAGAGGCACCCTTTGGGACAAGCTTTTAAATCTGCCCTTGGAGAGGATCTTGCCCACACCACAATGAAACTGCTCCAGGATGTCCTCCAGAATAGCTCTGCCTGACCGGATGCAAGAGAACTCATTGTTTTGCTTTGGTATTGAGATACCTTGAAGCACTGAGGGTGACCCTCTAGATGTGTCCTGGGGGGTCCCAACAAGAGGACTCCCACCTTGCTCAGCTCACCAGAGTGTTTCTTCTGTAACCCAGACATTGCAAAGACGGCAGCACCCGCTGAGGCATCCAGCCCAGCTCAGGCCCTACCACCCCAGTACCAAAGCAGCGCTCTCCGGCGTGGGGTGCACAACACGGTGCCCTCACCAGGTGAGGCCTTCTCTGACTCTGGGTGGGCACGTGTACAAAGCTGGGCACGGACAGGGGCTGCTCCCTTGAGGGAAGGGTGCTTGCAGGCTGGGTCGCCCCGCACTGCTTTTTCACCTACAGTCTCCTACCTGGTTCTTCTTTAGCAGAGACCCACAGGCTCTGTGGAGGCTGGCTGCCTCTCTTCTCCTGTCTCTTGAGCTGGTGTGTAAGGGCAGCTTCTGCCTGAGTAGGTTACTGAGAGAAGATGGGCAGCGAGGCAGGCAAAATGGTCACAACCAGACACTGCTGGTGGAGAGACGGACTGCAGGAAGCCAGAGGGCTGGCTCTCCTCTGAGCCACCTGCTCATGTCTACCCTTATAGAAGGTAGAGGACAAGGTGTCTCCAAGGAGAGAAGAACCTGATAAATACCAAGGCTTAGCGATTAAAATAGGACTTTCTTGTCCAGGGATCAAACTGCATGTGTACCAATAGAAAAGGAAAACAGCAGGAACGAATACCTTAGACTGGTCTCCCCACCGCTTCTTCTGCCTGCTCTCAGTCTGTACCCAAGATGGGGTGGAGGGTGTGTCCCTTTCCTTCCTTTCCTTTGAGCAACTCGGCCTCCAGCCCCACAGGCCAGCCTGCTCCCTGCCCTAGGCCAGAGGCTTACACCCAGTCCTTTCCTTTGCAGACTGCACCTTGGGGGACATCCAGAACGGGGAGCAGCTGAGGCGGAACTGCACCATCTACCGGCCCTGGTTCTCTCCTTACAGCTACTTCGTGTGCACGGACAAGGAGAGCCACCTGGAGGCCTACAGCTTCCCAGAGGTGCAGCGAGATGAGGGCAGAGGGGACAGCTGCCTTCCCGAGGACATGGCTGAGAGTGCCTGCTCCTCCTCCTCATCCCCAGAGAACACATGCCCCCAAGAGGCCACAAAGAAATCCAGGCACAGCCTGGACTCCGTGGACTACATCACGTCCCAGGACATCCTAATAGCCTCCAGGTGGCACCCGACCCAGCAGAACGGCTACAAGTGCGCGGCCTGCTGCCGCATGTACCCCACCCTGCACTCGCTCAAGAGCCACATCAAGGGGGGCTTCAAGGAGGGCTTCAGCTGCAAGGTGTACTACCGCAAGCTCAAAACCCTCTGGGGCAAGGAGCAGAAGGCCAGGCCGGGAGACAGGCTTGCCTCAGGGAGCTGCCAAGCCTTCAAGTAGTCCCGCTGGACCGTGGCAGCTGTTTTGTTAGTGGACACCTCAGGTAAATAGGGGATGAAGCCTATTTGTCTCTAGAAAGATGCCAATAAATCAAAGTTAGCCACAGCCTTCTGTCCAGTCTGAGGTACCCCCTGCACCACCTGCCGCCCTTCCCAGTACCCAATTCCCACCCCTTTCCCCTTCATTTAATAGTTGCCTGGCCACTGGGTCCACATCCCTGGCTCTTTTTTAAAAACGACAATATCTGAAGTTGGGAATACCCTCTAGGACAGCGCTTCTCAAAGTGAGGTGCCCATATCTGCAGGATCAGCATCAGCCAGGAACTGAGACATGAAGATTCTCAGGCCCTACCCCAGACCTACTGGACCAGAAACTCTGGGGGTGAGGCCCAGCAATGTGGATTTTAACCAGCGTGCCAGGTGATTCTGATGCAGCTCGAGTTTAAGAACCACTGCCCTAGGATCCTGGCTTTCCTGTTGGTCCCTGTGTGATCAGCCTGCCCCACACCAGGGGGGCACTCGCATGGGGGGAGGGGGCTGAATGCCCTCTCCTGTTTGCATGGGAAGGATCTCCTCAAGGTGTGAAAGGCTTCTTAGATGTTAGACCTCCTGAGGGGTGGGCGGGGAGGACAATAGGCCCTATGCATAAGGCAGGGAAGGGGCAAATGGTGGGGGGGGGGCATCACCACCACACACACCACCGTCACTCATTTAGAAGGGGCACCTCTCGGAAGCAGGAGTGGCTCAGTCGATAGAGCCCCCGTTTACCATATGGGAGGCCCCGGGTTCGCTTCCCAGGGCCTCCTTGCGAGGGCAGGCCGGCCCGCGCAGCCTGGTGGGCTGATGCAGCAAGCCCTCACAAAAGGAAGCGGGTGTGGCTCAACTGATAGAGCCCCCATTTACCATGTGTGAGGTCCCGGGTTCGCTTCCCGCGGCCTCCTTGTGAGGGCAGGCCAGCCCACGCGGCGCGAGGGGCTGAAGCAGCAGGACCTCACAGCAAGGGGGAGATAAGCAGACACGGAGAAGACACACAGCGAATGGACACAGCAAACACAAGCAGCAAGGGGGGGATAAATAAATGAATAAATAAATCTTTAAAAAATTAAAAATAAAAATAAAAAAGAAGGGGCACCTCTCACTGAAGCAGAACAAAAGCAGTTTTGACCCAGGGGACATCTTCATATGGTTGTTTGGAGTCAAGTCAAATGGGCCAGTTGACACGTGAAAACATCGTTTCTCATGGCCAAATAGCGTGCCCCTGACCCTCACTCCACTTCTGAGCAACCGCCCTGCCACCTCTGACCCAGGAAGGCGAGGAGCCCCAGGCCCACAGTGAGGACATCTGTGCTGCCCTTTATGTGGTAAAATGGAGGAGAGGAAGCAGGGAAGGAAGGGAAGGGAAGGGAAGGGGAGGGAAGAAGAGGGGAAGGAGAAAGAAAGGGAAAAGCTGAGTACGTGATGGTCTTATTTACTCACATTTCAGCTCCCTAATGGCCAGCGGGTCCTTTCAGCACAGCGCAGCATTTCCTTTCAGGGGCCCTGGGCACCAACCCTCCCTTTGCCTTCTGTGTCTCCCACTTGTGGGCATGTGGGTGGAGGGTCCTCCTTACCCTTCCAGTGGTTATATGTGAACTCTTCCTGAAGCCTCACTTGAACACTGGGCAGGGCTTCTCCTGCTTGTAATTGTGCTGCTGAAATATCCCTTGTGGCTCTTTCATTCCCCACAGAGACAGAGACAGGCTGAGCTTGAGCCCCCATCAGGTCACATGCTGCACGACCCTGGGGCTCCAGCTGGGCCAGGGCTGGCAGGGTCAGGAACTGCCGCCCTGGGGCGGGATGGTCTCTAGGCAGCCCTGACGTCACTCCCAGGCCCCGTGTCCGCAGGGAGCAGAGGTGACTCTGGGCAAGTCATTTTAGTCCTTACTCTGATGTGCTCTTTCCCTAACTGGAAAAGCCACCAAAGCCCTTGAAGGCTCCTCATTTATGCACATGGGTGGGAAAGCTCCCCCTTGATAGGGGGCTCTGGAGGGAGTAGAGAGAGGAGTACACAGGAGTGGAGAACCAGGAAAGGAAGCAGGTCACATCCGCCCCCAACCCCACGCTCCCTCGTCCCAGGCATCTGTATCACATGCACAAATCAGGCCGCTGAAAGAGGAAAATCTGACGGACTGAGCCCAAACGCCACAGCATATGCCAATCACTGCCTGGCAGGGCTGCACAGTTTCAGGGTTTTCTAAGGATGAGCCACCCCCCCCCGTCCCCATTTAATATTTAACGTAGTGTCATATTAGCCCAGTAACTGGCTCACTGCAGAGTTCTGAGCAACACTTCAGCTCAGCAGAGAAAGGCCCCCAGCAAACGACTATTGACCAGCCGAGGAGCAGCTTTTAATGAAAAAGGAAACTAAACGCCAGGCATCTGCTGGGTGCTTTTCAACTGTAACTCATTTGTCCTTCATAACAGCTCTATGAGGTCTATATCACCATGCCCATTCCACAGGTGAGAAAGCCAAGACTCAAGTTCACTTCACTCACCTGAAAAGGGCAGAGAGCGCATGTGAACCTGCTTTATATGACTCTCCCAACCTCTTTTCTGACTTAGGCCTGACAAAGAAAGTACCAGGCTTAATGCACTCCCTGCCTTTGAAAGAGCTAGAAGTTCCTGCCAAAGAAATCTGCTTTCCATACTGCAGGCTTTGAGAGGCCCTGCAGCTCCCTGTCTCACCAACATTCCCTTCTTTACCAGCATCCTTCTTCCCCTTTGCAGGAAAGCCCACATTCCAAGCCAGGCCTCCTCTTCTGAGCTGTGTTGCAATGACACTATAATCCTTTGGAGGGGGAAGGAGCCCATTTTGCCCCCAGTATAGACATTTTTGGAATTGGCCCATTCAGACTCCTACCAACTTCAGACATTTAGTCAGGGAGGCAGGGAAATTTTATAATCTCGATGGTCTTGGTTATATTTGAAAATATCTATGATGTAGTACTTTGTCAAGCCCTCAAAACTTACTGCTATTGCCCACGATGATGTATGGAGGTTGCAAGACGTGGGATTGGGAGGGTCTGCAAAAATGAATATAGACCAGGGTTTCTAATAGTGTTTCTTTCTATTCAGGCATTTTGGGCCTGACAATTCTTGGTTGCAGGGGACTGTCCTGTGTCCTAGATGATGTTTGGCAGAATCCCTGGCTCCCACCCACTAGATGCCAGTAGCACCTCCCTCCCCAGTTGTGACAACCAAAAAATGTCTTCAGACATTGCCCCATGTCCCCTAGGGGCCAAATCAAGCCAGGTTGAGAACCAATGGTATGGGCTGATCTGCATGCTGCAAAGCTGGTTACATGAGCCACAGCTGAGTGCACCACCCTTCTCCCTCCACCAGGGAACACCTGCGTTCTTTCTAAACACCACACCCACAGGAACCCTGTGTCACAGAGCTGAGGCCTCCTGGCTTCGGAAGTGGGGTTGGAAGTGAGGGGGAGAGAAGGAATAGGTGGAACAGCAGAGTAAGAAACAAGAAAAGACCAAGGAAAAGCTTTTAGAAATAAGAAAGGTTTATTTAGCAAAAGCCACTAGACTAGTGACAACATCCAGGGAGTAAGTGCACTTACATTAACAGAATCTGTTCCCAGAGAGTTGATCCAACAGAGTAAATGACACAACAGTTTTAGGAAGCAGAGGGCTGGAGGGTGGCAAGAAGCAGTCAAGCAAAGACTCAATAAAAGGAATCTAACCCCTAAACAAGATCAGTTGAGAGAAGTGAGGCTATGAAAAGGTTTTTACAGAGTTGATAAAAGCAGGAATATTAGGAATATAATTTTTGATCCCAGTGTACAGTCCATCCTGTGCAGAGAAATTCTTTCCTGGCTCCACAACCGTGAGCACCTCCCATGCCCGAGAGTCTGCCCGCACCTGGGCCAGGCTGGTGGGCCCACAGCCTCTCCTTACCAGTAAGGCAGGTGCTCTGGTGCCCACTTGTCCTCCATATAGAGCAGAGTAGAAGGATGGAAAAGAGGAAGGCAGGAGTTGAGTTAGCAGAGCGAGAAGCAGGGAGGGGGGCAGGCTGAGATCGCTGGGCCATCAGGTCTGCAACCTTCCCTTTCCTGCCCAGTTTGTCCTGACAGAGGGCCTTCTAGGTCTGTCCTTCACCTCCCAGTCTCTGCAGAGGGGGCACTGATTCAGTTCACACTGGGGAGGCTGCTAACCACGAGCCAGTGCTCAGAGAGGGCCTGAGCTGGATAAAGGATGGAGCCAAGGCAGGCAGAAGCCACCATGAGGTGCTCAAGGGCAGGAGTCTTGAATGGGTCCCAAGTCCACATTTCAGATGACAAGTTTCTCTGATTCTTCTATCACTCTCCTCCACTTCCTTTCTCCTTTCCCTTCACAAGCTCTTCAAGACCATTTTAGAAACTATCTCCCACCCCCACCCCGTCCCAGCCCACCACAAGCCCTCTCCTACCGCATTCCACACACCTAATCCATCCGTCTCTGGCTTTATCCTCAGCTCCTGCTTACAGGCAGGAGGCCCCGAGAAACCAGACCGCTCCCATCCCGTACCTTCAACATTCTAACAATCTAAGAGGCCCCAGAATCAAGGAACCCTGAGTCGGGCCTTGGTAAGCTAGGGAGGCTCAGCCAAACTGGATTCTTCAAGTCGGCGCCTTTAGATTCATGGGTATCCCTTTCCCGGTTCTTCCTTCCTTTGCATATCTGGACCTACGTCCAATGGTTAATTAGAAACAAACCAAACAAAACAGATCAACCCTCCTCCAACTGAATGCATGTTAGGAGAGAACAGAAATCAGTGATCCATTCAAACACCCTGGAGGTTCCCATTCTCTTCTCAGGTCACTTCTCACAAGCCTACATACGTGTACACACCTTCCCTCATACATGTGTTCACACAAACACACACACACACACACAGCTCATCCTATTTCCACTAACACCCTAGTGCACTAACCCCCAAGGAGGGCTAGTGTAAAGCTGCACTTATTTCCTTTAATTTGAACTTTATGGTCTAGAAGATATTCAACTCTGGCTTTAAGAAGAGGGCTATACTTTCAGTTATATAAACATTACAAAGCAAAGCTAGGGTTGAATTCCTTTTGGGGACAACCAAATCTTTACTAATTGACCCTCAAATAATACTACAGTCTGGGTCTGTAGCTTCTTGTCCAGGATAAAGATTTAATTCCATGGACATATGATTCCAACATGTCTCAGCTTTCTTTGGGCAGTTCTAAATGTTAGCAGCCACCCAGGGCCTTACCGGAGCAAAAAGAGCGTTTTCTCACTACCCCAGCCAGCCTGTTGTACTGAGTGGTGATCGCCAGGCAAGGCCGAGATCAAAAAAGAGAAAAGAATTGCACATGGCACTTTTTACAGGTGTGCTTCAGACACGCACCCTCAGATGGGTCAAGGGGTTCTTGGCTACGGTCCCTGACCTAAGTGGCAGTGATAGGAGTGGACTTCAGTCTCGGCTACCAGCCTGTGTCCATCATTTGCAGTAAAAACTGACCATTGTTGCCCAGTGGAGGGGACTAGTTGAGAGGTAAGGCTGGGGTCTCTGGATAAGGCTGGGGCTCTGGGGCTCTGAGGC
Source organism: Cabassous unicinctus (assembly GCA_029593785.1). NCBI lineage: Eukaryota > Metazoa > Chordata > Mammalia > Cingulata > Chlamyphoridae > Cabassous > Cabassous unicinctus. Next base: position 51,601 of record JAQZBX010003877.1, read on the forward strand.
TTTGAGGCAAAAGTGCTGCAAGAGCTTCAGCTGGTACAGTCCCTGCAGCGGGACAAAGAGGAGACACACGGCAGCTTCCCAGCCCCATTTAGATGAGCCGGGCTCTCAGGCAGGAGGTGGGCAGGGGCTCGACACTGAAGAAGCAGAACTCAGTGCTTTGTGGCAGCGAAAGGCTGCTCTCCCTACGGGCTTTCACAGCAAGGCCCTGAACGAAGTCTCCTGCCTACGCAACACCCAACACCCAGTTAGAGAAAACGTTTTGATCTAGTTCACCCAATTGCTTATCCAGTGTGATCCATCCCAATTCCATGTTCACACTAAAAGGAATATCCTGCTGTTGTTTTTTTCAGCCCAGAGCATTCAACATCTACAACCTCTGCAAAGACCCAGAGAAGGAATTCTTCCCCACAAAGGCCAGAGGAGGGTTAGGCAACTTGTAGCATCCTGATTTTCAAAAACAAAGTACCTGAGAAGGTACCAATGGCTTCCCTTCACAGTTGGGACCACGGAGGTGGGGAGCACAAGGGGCGCTGACCGGGGCAGCACACAAGAGCGGGGAAGCCTGATGATGCAGCAGGCGGGGAGCAGGTCCTTCCACAGCCTGGCGGCCCTGAAGAGGGACCCGTGGCCAAAGTCCTGGGCTCTGGAAGGCCCTGCCTCCCCTTTAGTCACAGATACAAGAGAGGAGCTGATTCACCTCTGGGAATCCAATTTCTTCTCCCACTTTACCCTCCAAAGTAGAATCCTAATCCTTTTCCGAAACCTCCAACTGTCCCCGGCCCTTGGGTAGCCTCAGCAGCCTAGTAGCTGGGCACCCCTGCTACCGGGGCCCTGGACGCCACCGCACAGCCGCCTCCATCTCCGGGCCCAGCGGCACCTACACGGCAATCTCATCATCCAGGCTGTCGCCCAGCTCCTGCCTCTGCAGGACATTCAGCAGGCGGGGCAGCTCTTCCTGGGACCAGGAGTCACGCTCCTCGCTCTCGTCGGTGTTGGACTCGTACTCCGAGGCGATGCCTGATTCCCGGAACTTGATGAGCTCCAGGCCACCCAGGAGCCGCTCGCCCTGCGCCGGGGGTGGGGTGTCCGCGGGCGGGAGGAAGCGGAAGCACTCCAGCTTCACCAAGCAGTCGCGCCTACCTAAGGGGCTGCCCGCCGGGTGGGCAAAGTCAGCCAGGCCCGCGCCCAGGGGCGGCGAGTGCAGGTCCTCTGGCTTGGGGGTCGTGGGATCACAGAGCACGGGCAGGACTCCGGAGCGGAAGGTGATCTCCAGCAAGCTGTCCTGGGAGCCCACTGCAGGCGGAGACAAGAGGAGGTGGGCAAGTTAGCAGGGGGTCAGGGAGCCAGCCCTCCGACAGCCCACGCTTCGGCAAGACTCCTTCCTCAGCAGCTCAGCGGCGCCCCCCTGAGCCCTCTGAACACACCATCCCTTCCTACCAACCTGAGACAGCAGTGGACACACCTGGAGAAAGGATGTGCCTCAGTCTGTGCAACCCATCGCTCAGATTGTCCTGGGCACTTCTGTTTATAATATTCACTGAGCACTAATTATGCACCAAGCACGGAACCGTGCTTTTACCGGCAGGGAGGTGTTTTTTCAATGAGGTAACTGAGCTCTGAGAGGACTGGTCATTTAGGTATCACACCTGGGATTCAAATTCACCTTTGTTTGACTGAATTTTTCCTTTATCCTCTTATGAGATGCCTATTTCAACCTAAAATTATATCTTCAGAAGCACAGAAGA
>JAQZBX010003878.1:0-63019 GCA_029593785.1 Cabassous unicinctus
CAAAAGAAAAAAGAGGACCCTTACCTCACACCTTATACAAAAACTAACTCAAAATGGATCAAGGACCTAAATATAAAAGTGACAGCCATAAACCTCCTAGAAGAAAAGGTAGGAAATCATCTTCAAGATCTTGGGGTAAGCAGTAGTTTCTTAAATCTTACATACAAAGCATGAGCAAAAAAAGGAAAAATAGATAAATGAGACCGCCTCAAAATTAAAGACTTTTGCACATCAAAGGAGTTAGTCAAAAAAGTGAAAAGCAGCCAACTCAATGGGAGAAAATATTTGGCAATCACATATCCAATAAAGGTTTAATATCCATGATATATAAAGAGATCATACAAATCAACATTACAAACTACCAGGTTAAAAAATGGACAAAAGACCAGAGAAGACAATTTTCCAAAGAAGAAATACAAATGGTGAAGAAACATGAAAAAATGTTTAACATCACTAGTGATTAGGGAAATGCAAATCAAAATTAGGAGATATCCTTTCATACCTCTTAGATTAGCCACTATTAAAAAGTCAGAAACCTGTAAAAGTTGGAGAGGATGTAGCCAGATAGGAACACTTATTCATGTTGGTGAGGATGTAGAATGGTACAGCCACTGTGGAGGACTTTTTGGCAGTTCCTAAGGAAGTTGACTGTAGACACCTTGTGACCCAGCAATACCATTACTAAGTATATTCCCAGAAGAATTGAGAGCAGTGACACGAATAGACATTTGCACACTGATATTCATAGTGGTATTACTCATGATTGCCAAAAATTAGAAACAATCCAGATGTCCATCAACTGAGATAAACAAACCATGGTGTATATACACAATGGAATATTATACAACAGTAAGAAGAAATGAAGTCATGAAGCATATGACAACATGGATGAACCTGGAGGACATTATATTGAGTGAAGCAAGCCAGACACAAAAGGACAAATAATGTTTGATTGTGCTATCATGAACTATATTATGTAAACTCATGGAATTAATAATTAAAATATAGGTCACCAGAAAATAGAAGGAGGGTAGAGAATGAAAAGCTGAGGATTAATCTGTGCAAAATTGGTTTATAGGTTCTTTTTAAATCTTTAAAAATGAATGGAAATGGTGTTTGTGACTAACAGAGCTATTATATGGGCATGACTGTGGTTGAAAGAGAAAGTCTAAGGACATGTATATTACTAGAAGGAAAGCTAAAAACTGTAACGTGGGACTGTATAAGATAGTGAAATGTGAATATGGGTGATACTGCATAAATAAGACTGTTATTACAAAATATAAATATGAATAAACCTAAAGAGATAGGAAGAGAGTAGCAGCCATGTATGGCACTGGAAGTATTGAGAGATTACGACATAATGAGTTTTTTGTGTGTTTGCTTTGTTTTCTGTTTTTTGGTATTATTATTACTGGAATAATGAAAATGCTTTAAAAACTACTGGAGTGATGAATGCATAACTCTGAGATTATACTAAATATTATTGATTGTACAATTCGAATGGATTTATGTTTTATTAATATGTATCAATAAAATTGATTTGATTTTTTAAAGTTTTTTAAAAATGAGATAATTATAGATTTAGGATATTAAATTTAAGTCCCGTGATAACCAGAAAAAAAAAAACAGTTGGTAAATATGCACAGAAAGAAATGAGGAAGGTTTCTAAAATTTTCACTTCATGGAAAGAACATGAATAGACATTTATCCTAGGAACCTGGACAGATGGCCAATGAGAACATGAAAAGAGGTTCAATATCATTGGGCATTTGGGAGATGTAAACCAAAGTGACAGTGAAATACCTTTCACACCCACTAGAATTAAATTAAAAAAGGAAATTAACAAATGCTAGTGAGGGTGTAGAGAAATGGGTATTTTAGTACAATATTTGTGGGAATGTGACATGATGCACTGCTGTAAGAAAACATTTTGGCAGTTGCTAAAGAAGTTGAATATAGAAATACTACTTTACTCAGCAATCACAATTCTAGTTATATACCAGAAGAATTGAAAGCAGAGAACCAGACACATATTTATAATCCAATGTTAATAGCAGCTTTGCTCACAGTGGCCAGGGGTGGAGGCAACCCACAGACCCACAACAGATGAATGGATAAACAGAATGTGGTGTAGACATACAGTGGAATATTGTTCTACCTCGAGAGGTCTGAGGTTATGATGCATGCTGCTACGTAGATGGACTGTGAAGACACAGAAGGTCAGATATTGTATGATTCCACTTGTATAAAATTGCTGGAGTGCACAAATTCATAGAGACAAAAAGTAGCATACAGGTTACAGGGAAGGGGAGAAGGGAGAGAAGGGTGTTAAAGCATGATGGGTGCAGGGTTTCTGTTTCAGCTGATGGGAAAGTTTTGGTAAAGTGATTAAAAAGACAATAACAACTAAAGCAATATATGATCCCAGACTGTATCAAATAAATAATGGAGGAGAAATTTCCCTAAAGGGCATTACTAGGACATATGAAAAATTGGAATATAAACTGTATGATTTATATCAATATTAAATTTCTTCAACTTGATAACTGCATTTAAGCTGGTTACATAAGTGAATACTAATAAATATATATAGGAATATTAAATAGTCAAGGAGGAGGATTTTTAGAAAATAGATATAAAGATAGATGATGCCCCCCCCCCCACTTCGCCCGCCAGCCCTTGTGAGCAGATGGGCTGCGCCGGGTATGGACCACATTTGGAGCAGAGGGAAAAGTGCCTACCCCGGCTGGGGTTGGGGTTCCTGTGCCCCACCCCGGGGTTCTCTGTACTCTCAGCACTCCTGGCGCTGCCTGCAGCCTTAGGGGCTCAGCCCCCAGCCCTGCCCCTGCTCCAGGCCCAGAGCACAGAGAGCTGCAGGCTTGGGATATGGTCAGAGAAATGGAAACCAAGAAGCCTAAGCCCAGCCCAGATTACCTGATGCAGCTGATGAATGACAAGAAGCTCATGAGCAGTCTGCCCAACTTCTGCAGGATCTTCAACCACTTCGAGAGGCTGGATGAAGAAATTAGCAGAGTATGGAAGGACATGTACAATGACACACTAAATGGCAGCACAGAGAAAAGGTGTGCAGAATTGCCTGATGCTGTGGGACCTATTGTTCAGTTACAAGAGAAACTTTATGTGGCTGTAAAAGAATACCCAGATTTTAATTTTGTTGGGAGAATCCTTGGACCTACAGGACTTACAGATAAACAGCTTGAAGCAGAAACAGGATGTAAAATAATGGTCAGAGACAAAGTCTCAAGGAGGGATAAGGAGGCAAGCCCACTTGGGAGCATCTAAATGAAGATATGCATGTTCTAATCACTGTGGAAGATGCTAAGAGCAGAGCAGAAGTCAAACTGAAGAGAGCTGTTGAAGAAGTGAAGAAATTACTGGTACCTGCAGCAGATCTGAAGGCAGCCTTAAGAAGATGCAGCTGATGGAACTTGCAATTCTGAATGGCACCTACAGAGATGCCAGCATTAAATCACCAGCCCTTGCCTTTTCTCCTGTGGCAACAGCATGCCCCAAGGATGATTACTGGGCCTGTGCCTGTTCTCCCATAGCTGCCCTGCATCCACCTATGCCAGCTGGCCCTGCCGTATTGCCTCTGATCAAATAAACACAGATCACTGACATGCCCAGGGGAACTCTTCATCCAACTGCTGCAATAGTACTTCCAGGACCTGAGGCTGGTTTAGTTTACTTGCCCTATGAATACCCCTACACATCGGCACCAGTTACACCAATCCTTGAGTATCCTATTGAACCTAGTCATGTATCAGGTTCAGTGGCTACTAAAGTTCAAAGGCATAATCCTTAACAAAGGATTGTGACCACAGACTGAGGCACTACTGGCCACTAACATATGACCTTCTGACCTCTGAACTCTTCACCCAATGATGACCTTACTCTGCCTCCTGCTGATCCAACTGGTAATCACCTCTGCTTGCCTGTCATCAGTGCAGTGAGCTGAGGCACATGTCTGTTAGTCTTACCATCTAACCAAATAAAAGACAAAGAAATTGTCCTCCAACTCAGCTCTTTTTTTCCTGTTTGGGTGAAAGTGGTTCTAGAGACTGCACTGAATAGTAATAAAGCAATAAGGCCCAATTCATCCCACAGCACTGATCATCTTTTAATATCCCACCCAAAATAATGGTAAGAAGGCCTCACTTAAGAAGGGTAGACAGATGGTCCTTAATTACTCACTGACAGAAGCAGTGGCTGTGAGTCTTCTAGGAACCTTTTTCTTCTCATAGTGAAGTCAAGGCTCTCCCTGAACATACTGTATGATGATGCATCATGCATGAGCCTTTGGTCATGGATGCCATTCAACAGGTTTTCAAAATTTGATATGCTGTTTAATCACTACAGTGCCCATGAAGGGCAGAAGTTGCAGCCTTTTTTATATTGCCAGCCAAACTTTGAAGTAGTAGAAGAAAGTGTGCCATGAGGTATAACTGATGTGATTCTAAACATCAGTTTATAAACAAAAGTAGAGCTTTATTTTATTGGGAGAAGGCAGGTGTGTTGAATTTTTTCTTAATAATTGGAGATAATAGTAGACTATAGCAAACTTTTTTCACCAAAAACACAAATCTTTATTATTTTCATTCTAAAAGATGTTTTTAAATGACCACCAAATTTAATCAGACTTCTTTCTACCATACCAGATAACTCATGTAATCCAACTTTTTGTTGGTTTTAGTAAAAGTATAAAATAAAATATAAGAAAAAACCTCTACACACATGCACCTTTTTCTTTTTTAACTTTAAAAGAATATAAAAAAAACTAAGATCATTTTGCTTATGAAGTCTCAATTACATTTGAGTTTAGGCTTCCAGTTTCTCCTGAAGTTCATTTAGTTTTGTAGTTGAAGAAATTTATACGTAAAGTCTACATCTCAACACTTGAGTAAATAATCGTTAACTGTGCAGTACCAGACATGGAAAATACCAAATGACAGTGGATTACCAACTTATCAATTCATTCCCTCTTACATAACCTCATGGCCTCATGGTTAAAGGTCAGCAAAAACTCAGTATTAACACCTATGTGGTGACCTCATCCATCATCTTGTCTCACTTGGTCATTCCGTATGGTGAGAAATTATCTCATTGTAATTTTGATCTGCATTTTCGCAATATCTCAAGATGTTGAGCATATTTTCATGTGTCTTTTGGCCATTTATATTTCCTCTTTGGAAAAATGTCTATTCAAGTCTTTTGCCCATTTTTTAATTGGGTTGCTTTTCATTTTGTTGCTATGTGATCTTTTTATATAAGATGGAACTTATACCCTTGTCAGATATGTGCTTTCTGAAGAATTTTCCCATTGAGTTGCCTGCCTTTTCACATTGATTTTTTTCACAGTTTGAAAATTTTTTATTAAAATCTATCATACATACATACACATACAGTAGAATTAAGTGTATAGTAAAAGTTGCAAACTTACAGGACAACCGTGCATATCTTCATAGGAAAAACTTCACTGGGAATAAAAAGTTTTTCCACAAGTTTCACATGCTGTTCAATCCTAAAGTTACACCAAGAAAAAGAAACTGGTTAAGAAGTTTTAAAACAAATTTTAAAGGTTTGAAATTCTAACATTTTAAAGATGACTGAGTTCACTTGTGGTTGTAAGATGGAGATAATCTCAGTGCTGTTAAAATCAAGTCAATGCATGGAACACTTGGAACAGTGCCAGTCAGTTGGGAAGAACAAAATACATGATAGCTATTTGCATAATTAGTGCTGGTTATTTTCTTGTTTGTGCTTTTGTACAGAAACTAGAAACAATGGCTTTGAAATGAATGATAGAAATCTGGATACATGACCTGTGGCAGTGTCTTCAAATAGAAACAATTGTTCACATTCTTTAAAAAACTGTTTGAAATACAGGCTTCCACCTCCTCCTCTTCCTCAGGTGCCGCCAATGCCGCCCCTTCCTGGGCTTGTACCGAGGCCCCTGGGGCGGCCGCGGAGCCCCGGCCGAGACAGCACAGCTTCGGAGGCGGGAACTACATGAAATAAGTCATAATGAGTTATACTGAAAATCCGATGAAATCACAAAAGATGAATGGATGGGAAAACTCAATCACTTACACATTCAGCAAGTGGACATGAATAATCTCGTCATGAATTACCTTGTTACAGAGGGCTTTAAGGAAGCAGCTGAGAAGTTTGGAATGGAATCTGGAATTGTACCGAATGTAGCTCTAGAAACACCTAAAGAGCGAATCAAAATCTGAGAGATGATATTGAAAGATCAGATTCAGGAGGCTATTGCATTGATCAAGTCTCCCTCCTGGGTCTTAGACATGAACCCGTATCTTTACTTTCATTTGCAACAACTGTATTTGATTGAGCTGATCCAGCAGCATGAGACAGGGGCTGCCCTGGAGATTGTGCAGACATGGTTCGCAGAGCAAGGTGAAGAAAGCAGAGAGTGCCTGACAGAAATGGAGCACACACTGGCTCTGCTGGCCTTTGATAACCCTGAGGAGTCACCAGGGTTGAGGCCTCCTTAATGTTATGCAGAGGCAAAAGGTGTGGAGTGAAGTTAACAAGCCATCTTAGATTACAAAAATCATGAGTCAACACCCAAGCTGGAAAAATTACTGAAACTACTACTTTGGGCTGAGAACAAGCTGGACCAGAAGAAAGTAAAATATCTCAAAGTGACAGCCTCAGCTCTGTGAATTACTATGGAACTGCTGTGCCATCAATGCATTTTGTGTGTCCTCACAGTGCTCAATCTTCTCTCACCACTGGTGTCAACACCATCCTCATGTGAGCTCAGAGCTCCCTGGCACTGTGACTTGGATCCCCCCAGGCTGCTTCCTTACCCTGGAACAAGGTGTTCTGTTACCTGAAGCTTGACAGAGAGAACTGTGATTAGCAGCTGAATCTTGGGGGATCTGTTTGCCTTATTCTTTCCATAGCAGGAGGTCCCCTGACAACCAAGGTTAGGCTGGGCCATGGGGTTGCCAGTCTGCCAGCATTAAAGTGCATCGGTGGCCTGCAGAGCTCTCACTGACCTGGTCATCTTACTGAAGCCCTTGCATACCTGAGTCCCATTCATTACATGTCTGTAACACCAGCTCTTCTCTCTGGAATGATTGGTTTTACACTTTGACTTGCAGTGTAGTGGTGTGCAGTCAACCTGCCTATTTTTCCAGAGGGTGGGAGTTTGGGGCAGCATTTACTTTTTATGTATATATATGATTTATATAATTTAGCAGCAGATGCAGAGATGGAACTAGCAGTCATTGAGAAACAGTTTTATCCTCCAGACTGACCTTCTGTGCTGCCCTTTTGACCTTGAGAAGATGAAGTGCAGGTGGGAGGTGTGTCCTTACTGACTATCTAGAGCTGATTATTTAACTTCCTGCTGTCAGCAGTCATAGACAAATGTACTTTCTTTAGAATTATTTCCTGAGAGGTTTGGGGATAAAATAAGTTAGAGGAAAAGGGGATTTTAATCTTCAGGCAATTAATAGGTTAAATGTAACAGAAGCTGGAAGAAAAATATTAGGAGAGGTAAGAGATAAAAGTGTACATTTTTTTTAAAGCACCAGACAGTTGAGCCTACCCTTGTCATTTTTTATTATTAGTATATATAAGATCGTTTACATGCATAATTAATATACCATCAATTTGACATATGCTTAACACTAGAGAGTGTGAGATGTGTAGTGATGGAGAGTTTTGCACACAGGTCACCTACAACCTTTTGGGACATCAGCAGGATTGTGTGCTTGAAATGTTATTAAATGACTATGAGTGATACTTTATTCACCAGTTCAATCAGTGAGTAGCTTAATAAGCCAGTGCTAAAAGCCAATGGGAACTAGATGTTGGTGAAACTAAAATCTCAGATGTTATTCTTGTTTTCTTTACCTTTGCTTAATAGAATATAATTATTTTTCCCATGATCTGTTCATAGACTGGAGGTTGCCTCTCAAGGTAGTGGCTTTGTTTATTTTTCCCATTTGCCTTCATTTTATAGTCTTTTTTTATTAACCCCAGTAAGAAGCTAAATTGTTATTTTGAGATAAACTTACGGTATAATTAGATTTTTCTGCTTTTTTCTTATATTTAGAACTCTCTGTTATGTTTATTAAAATTGAATTATGATGTGCAGAGGTAGTTTATTTCTTCTTTTTACCTTTCTTGTTGAAAGTGTCTTGAAGGGATCACCTTGGCCCACAGGTCCCCTCCCCCCGCTCTCCTCCCCGCGCCTCGCCTCCGCCCCATGGCGGGCCCTTCTTGCTCGCAGCTCGTCCGCTCACAGGCTCCCCTGTCTCTGCCGCCTTCTCCCCCCACAACCCGTCTCCTCCTTCCCTCTCCGACCGTCTTTCTCTGGCTCTCAGGACTTGCCCTCCGGCTCTCATCATCCCTCTCTGCTTCTCCGCTTCGGGTCTAGTCTCTCCCCGCACCCCTTGGCTTCTTTCTCCCTCTCCTTCGCTCGTCCCTCTTCTCTTTCCATCGTCCCCCTGCCTGCCTCTCTCTATCTGTTCTTCTCCCCGCCTCCCTCTTGGTTACTCTTTCCCCCTCCCTCCCTCTTGGCTCCCCTCCCTCCCTCTAGGCCCCCCTCCGTCCTCCGCCCCTCCTCCCCTTGCAGCCCAGCACCTCACAGCTCCCCAGTCAGCTTCCCGGACCCCGCGCCACCGCCGCCTGCACCCGGCTCCCTGCGGGTGCGCCGGTCTGGGTCCCGTGCTCTCGGGGTTTGCAGGGAACCCCCTCTTCCTTCCCGGCCCCCGCCCAGCACCCGAGCGCACCTGGCTATACGTCCTGCTCGCGCCTGCGGGAGCAGCAGCCTCTGGCGCCGAGTTCGAGCGCAGCGCAAGCAGTCGCGGGCGCTCCCGGGTCCTCGGGCGGGCGGCCCTCCCGGCCCAGCGCTGCCTCTCGGCCTTCCGCCCGCTCCACCCCCGCAGCAGCATCCGGTGGGCCGCCCCTGGCCCAAGCGCCGCCCACCCTGTGCGCCGCCGGCGGGGACGCGGGAGGAGGAGGCGCCCCTTTGGAGCCCCTGGACGCCACCATGTCGGAGGTGCTGTCTTCCGGCGACGAGAGGCTGAGCCCCTGAGGCGACGGCGGCGACGTGGGCCAGGGCTTCTCGGGCCGCCTGCGGGACCCTAACACCTTCCTCCGCGCTGGGCAGAGCAAGGGCAGCCCGAGCCTGGCCAGATCGGCGGAGCAAGCGGGTGGTCACTTAAGATGATAGGATTGATGACGTGCTGAGAAATATGACGGACAAGGCCCCTCCTGGTGTCTAACTGCCCGAAAGACAATGAGTGAGAATAAGAGTAAGAGCGGGCGATAACCGTTATGGGCAAAAAAGAGCATGGAGAAAACACTCTGAAATGTATTACTAGCTTGCTACCCACGATGAAATCCACAGCCTGTATTTCGTGTTAGGCCGGGAGACAGATGAGGCCGGGAGAAAGAAGGAGGAGAAGGTTCTGGGATTCTCTGCAAAAATTAAAAAAAAAAAATTTTTTTTAAATCACTATATACACACATATAAATAAATAAAAAACCAAGTCTCAAACAAAAAAAAAGTGCCTTGAAATAAATAAAATTTGGAATATTCCAGTAAAAAAAAAAAACTGTTTGAAATACAAAACTGTTTAATATTGAGGTAGTCCCTATTATGTGTTTTTTCTATCATTGCTCATGTTTGGGTGTAAAGTCCAAGAAACCACCACCAACCACAAGGTCTTAAAGATGTTTCCCTACATTTTCTTCTAGGAGTTTTGTGGTTTTATTTTTCTAATTATGTGCTTGATTCATTTTGAGGTAATTCTTACATAAGTTGTGAGCTAGGGGTTTTCTTCCTTTCTTCTAGATATGGATATCCAGTTTTCCCAGCACCATTTGTTCTGTCCCATCTGCCTTGTTTTGACAGCCTTTTCAAATATAACTTGAGCATAAATGTGAAGGTCTGTTTCTGAACTTTTGATACAAATCTATTGGTCAATAAATCAAACTTTATGCCAGCACCATTCTGTTTTTACAATTCTGTCTAGAAGTCAGGAAGTGAGAGTCCTCCAAATTTGTTCTTATTTTTAAAGATGTTTTTGGCAATTCAGGGACCTTTACAGTTCCAGGTAAATTTGATGGTTGTTTCTTCCAGCTCTACAAAGTAGGCTTTTGAAATGTTTATTGGGATTTTGTTAAATCTAAGTCAATTGGGTAGAATTGACTTCTTAATGATATTTAGTATTCCAATCCATGAACATGGACTATCCCTCAATTTATTTATATCATTTTTTTTTTTTTTTAGCAATATTGTATAGTTTTCTGAATACAGGTCATTTATTTCCTAGGTTAAGTTTATTCCTAAATATTTGATTCTATTAGTCACAATTGTAAATGGAATTTTTTTCTGAATTCCTCCTCAGAATACTCATTAGCTGTGTATAGAAACACAGCTGATTTTTGCATATTTGTTTGTATACCACAATTTTGCTGAAATTGTCTATTAGTTTGAGTAGTTTTTTGGGATATTCTAAGTATAAGATCAAATCATCAACCAATACTGAAAGTTTTCATTCAGGTGCACTTTATTTCTTGCTCTTGCCTAATTGATCTAGATAGAATTTCTAGAACAATATTGAATCATATTGGAGAGAGTGGGCATCCTTGTCTTGGTACTGAACTTAGCAGGAACGCTTTCAGGCATTCACCATTGATACAATGTTAGCTGTGGGTTTTCATATATACACATTATCATATTAAGAAAGTTTCCTTCTATTGCTAACTTTTGGTATGTTTTAATCAAGAAAAATTATATTTCATCAGTTGACTTTTCTGCATCTTTTGAGATAATCATGTATTTTTTTCTTTTTCAATTTATGAACCACACTTTTTTCAATGTTGAACCACACTTTTATACCTGGTATAAAACCCACTTGACCACAATGTATAATTATTTTCCTTCAATAAACTTTATTTTTATAGAAGTTTTAGCGTACATGAAAGTTACATCAAAAGGACAAGAGATTCCCATATACCCCTCACACTTTCCCCTATTAATAACTTCTGATATTATTTGTTACATTAGTTACAATGGATGAACAAATATTGAATTATTGCTACTAAACAAGGTCTATAGTTTACATTTATGTTTACAGTTTATACTGTACAATCATATAGGTTTTGACAAAATATATCTGTCATTGCGATATAATGCAGAACAATTCCAATGCCCTAAAATGCCCTTTCTTCTATTCTTGCTTCTCACTCCTCTCAGAACACCTGATACCCTCTATGTTTATATCAATGTTACATGTTCTCCTGTTTCTACAATAACAATAAGTCTGCTTGGTCCATGGTTGCATTTCCCCTTATGTCTGTTCATTTCTCAGTCTTGAGGATTATGGAATGGTGATGCCTGTCCAAATTCAAATTGAGAGGGGTCTTAGATCTTATAGGGCAGACAGAGGAAGTTTTGCTTTAAATTGTAGATACTCTTTGATTTTGTGATAGGGATTGTCCATCATCATTTTGTTAGTTGTGCTGGGTGAGTCCAATGAACTGGAGAGTAGGTGTTCCCTGCAATTCTGCTGGAATTCAGGTCTCAACCAGCATATGAACAGACCAAATATTTATGTCTCTGGGATGTATATTTAATGAGTATAGTGGTAATTATATGTTCAAATACAAGGGGTAGAAGAATGATGTGTAAGGAAATTATAAATGAGATTGATTCTGTTATATTGGGGAAATAGATTTTCATATATTCCAAAGTAAAGTCTCCTCCATGGGGTGTTGATTTCATGAGGTTTTTATCTTGCCTACAGTGTCCAGATTTCTCTATAGCCCTCAGGAGCACCCATTTCAGGGCATTGTTCACTGTGGCAGTTAATGAGATCTGCCTTAGATGTGCACAATCATAACCTCTGTGTAACCCAAGACCTACAGGACAAGACAATCTGTAGTTATCCAGAAAGACTGATGAATTTCCATTCCCCTTCCTCTCTTGCATGGGTTGGGGATGGTGCCACATATGTGGGTAGTAAAAAAAGCCATGCAGGTCAAAAGCGACCACAGTTGCCCAGATAAAGTGAGAAAGCACAGGGTTCCTCCTCCCCTACCAGGGGCAGAGATGTAAACACCAGTGTGCACAAAACCCTTTTAAATGCAGGCAAAAGTCATTGCAGTTGCATGGAGAGACTAAGAGTGCACATCCCTCCTTCTCCTTGTCCAGGGTAGGGGGATGGAGCCACAGATGTTCCCAACAGTTTACTCTGTGCAGGCCAAAAGTGGCTGCAGTTGCCCAGAGAGGTTGAGGGAACACTGTCCCTCTTCCTGTCCTGTCAGGTGCAGAGATGGAGCCAAGATGTGTCCAAAAGTACACTCTATACACTGTGGCTGTATTTTCTAGAAAGGCTGCTGCACTTCCCCCAGCATTAACCCTGCCAAAGCAGGGCTGGAGCCCAGGCCAGAGCAGCAATCTGACCTGGGTGAAAGAAGCTGGTCCCTACATCACTGTGATTTTCAATCAGCCCCTCTTCCCATCATGCCATCGGTGGAGTAAACATGGAGACTCCCAGCCTCTTCCCAACTTGGACAGTTTCAAATTTTAGCTGTTCTTATGTAAACCTTTAGGCAGCTGAAATGGCTAATCATTAGCTGAAATTGGTGCCTGACCACTTCTTCCTCCACCATTTTTTGGAAATGGAGCTTCCCACTCCTGCCAGGGAATAGCACCCAAGGTGTCTTGGACTGCAAGTGGTGGCTGGGTGCCATCCTCTATGGTGTGGAGTGCTTTTTGCATGAATCTTCACTGCAGATTGGCAGTCTCCAATTCCATTCTTCCAAGGGTATTCCAGGATGCTCTTCTGGTCACCTGGGCACCCCAATCAGGTGATTTAGAAAGCTCTGGCTGATTACTGACTGCATTGCAGAACAATCTGACTCTTGGGGTGCCCTTATCTGTGACCATCTTGCCCCTCTCTCTATTCACTCACTTAATTAATTAGTTAATTAATTAAGAATCCAGAAAAGTTATATAAAAATATAGGTCATTCCGATATACCCAACCCCCTTCTCCTTTCACATTTTCTCCTATTAATAACATCTTGCAGTATTGTGGTACATTTGTTACAATGGAGAAAAAATATTGAAGCATTTCTACTAAGCCTGCTCTATAGTTTGCATTATGGTTACACTTTGAAACTCATAATTTTATTTTGACAAAATATATAATGACCCATATAGTGCAATATCAGGCAGAACAATTCCAAAGCCCTAAAAATGTCTTATGTTCAAACTATTCTTTTATCTCTCTACACTCAGAACCCTGGTAACCATTATATTTGTATCAATGCTACAATTTCTTCCATTACTGCAATAATACTAAGCTTACTTTGGTCCATGGTTATATTTCCGCCTTATATTTGCTCATTGCTCAATCTTAATGGAACTGCCCATTATGTTTCAGATTGAGAGGGGGCTTAGCTCTTATGGCACAGATGGAAGGAACTAATTTGCTTGCAGTTTTAGATACTCCTTTGGGGGTTTGGCATTGCCCATCGTCATCATTTTGATAGTTGTCCTGGGTGAGTCTGATGAGCTGGAGTGTAGGTATTGGCTGCATCTCTGCTGAGATTCAGGGATTAATCACCATATGAACAGACTGAAGATTGAAGTCTCTGGGATGAGCCATGGCCTGCCTTGCCCCAGGATGAGGGTGAATGCCTTGCAATGGTTCTGAAAGGGGCTTCACCTTCAGGACAACCCTGCACTGAAGGAATTCATTCATGACACTGAGAACATCCCCTGCCTCTACATCCATGACTTTTTGTTCACTGGCTTCTTCAATGTAGGGATCAACAGGTGATGGTTAGTAAATCCTGTGGGAAATTAATTTCTGTCCCATGGGAACTTAATTTTAGAATGAATTCTGAAAGCAGCAAGAGAGAAGCATCTTCTTATATGAAAGGGATCCTCAATTAGATTAACACTGAATTTTTTCATCAGAAACTATGGAGGCCAGGAGGTGGTGGAATGACATGTTCAAATTGAAATAAAACAATTGCCAAACCAGAATGTTACATCCCCAGCAAGATTATCTTTCAAAAATGAAGGAGAATTTAAGATATTTCAAGATCAACAAAAATTGAGTTTGTTGGACTTCAAGGATGATGATGTCAAAGGAGGTAGGCAGAACTCAACTCTATCACAAAAACAATGGAGGAAAGGCAAAAAGCTATCTGAGACAGATGCTTTGGGGATCTGCAGATCAGGAGAGTGCTTCTCATCACCCAGGAGGTAGAGGGAGAGAGAGAGAGAGAGTCAAAATGAAAACCATGAGTTAATCACCCCTGTGCCTGGGAACCCCACATATACCCCAACCCAAGGCAACTAACCTTGGTGAAACCCCTGTCTCACTGCTCCTGACTGAATGGGAAAGAATGTTCTTCTCCCTGGGAAGGAAGAGGAGACTGGTGGAGGGCAGACAGTGGCTCCTCTTCAGTGAGTTTGGCCAGCTGAGTCCCCTTTGAATTTCAAAAAGACCTAAGCAAGCAATGATGTGGCCCCAGGGAGAGGGAATGGGGATCTGATCAGGAAGGCAGTTACACCCAACTGCCATGGGAGAGAGAGGAACTAGGTGAGTAAGAGGCTGGGTGGAGACAGGCAACTAACCAGCCCAGTAGAGAGGGAAGCCAGGAATGGTGGTTGGCAAACTGTTAGAAGCCCAATTCACCTGAGGGGATAGAGGGCAGGAAGAGGCAGATAAGCTTTCAGAAGCCCACTTAACCTGTGGAGTGGGTGTAGCTCAGTGGAGAAATGCCTGCCTCACATATACTAGGTCCCTCAATAGATACCTGGAACCTTCTAAGTAAGAGTTCCAGAGAGTGATCTTCCAGGTTGTCAGGCACCTAGCTGGTACCATATGACAGGGAACATGTAGCCTGAGATATATTTTTTTTTATTTAGGTTTTTTGATCTGTTATGTCTTATTTTTTTAAACATTTTTTTCATTCTTTATTTTGTTTGCTAAAACCAGGTACCTTATCTGTGGAGAGCAGGCTGCAGGGTTATTGACTGATTGCCACTGGAAGCTTGAGATGGTTCCTAGGGGCCTAAAAGGGAAGCCTGTTGTAGCAGTTTGATATTATTTATGAATTCCAAAAATAGATATTTGATTGTGTTTGTAAACTGGTCTGTTCCTCTGGGTATATTAGATTCAGAGGTTACACTTTTACTTTAGTAATTTAAGTTTAGGGCTTTTATTTGACCACCTCATTAGGGCAACTCAGTTTGAGTCCCTGCCCCTCCCCTTTGTGGGCTGTATAAACAGATGCTCGAAGACAGGGAAGTAAATGCACAGAGAAGGATAACACAGAAGGAGATACACAAGAAGAGAGAATTTTCCATAGACATGGCACCAGAAAGAGAGATGAGCATGATAGTCTACAGCTGACCTTGTGGAGAGAACAAAGCAGGTGAGCCCAGAAACAAATGAGCCCTAAGGAAAGTGATGAGTCTTATGCCAACCTACATCTGAGATCAGAAGAAGCTGGGAACATGGAGCCTTAAGAGGAAGGAAGAAGGCTGAATCCTTGCAGATGTTGCCTGGATCTTGCATCAACATGTGGAAAAAGACTTTGGGTGAGAAATTATCTCTTATGGTACCCTGAGTTGGACACTGTAGGGCCTGGTATTTCTAAGCTTTTACCCCAAATAAGTACCCTTTATAAAAGCCAACACAAAGAAAAATACAATAATAATAATAATAATAATAATAACCAACAGGGTTCTGGTACTTTGCATCAGCACCACTTTGACTGACTAATACAGAATTTGGTACTGGGAGAGTGAGGTGGTGCTTTTGCAAATACCAAAATGTTGGAATGGTTTTAATATATGGGTAAGGGGTATTTTTGGAGGAATTGTGAGGTGCTTGATGGAAAAGGCCTAGATTGATTTGAAGAGACTGTTGATATGAATATGGATGCCAAAGAGACTTTTTATGAGGCCTTAGAAGTAAATTATGAAACTACTGTTGGAAACTGAAGGAAAGGCAATCTGTGTATTAAAGTTGCAGAGAACTTAGCAAGAGTAACTCCTGGAGTTTTGTGGAAGGCAGAATTTGAAAATGGCAAGCCTGGGCATTTAGCTGAAGAACTTTCCAAAGAAAACTCAAAGAATGCAGCTTGGCTTCTCCTTGCACCTTATAGTACAATGCTAGATGAGAGAATAAGCTGAAAACTGAATTGCTGAGCACAATGAAACCAGAAAATGATTCCAGAAATTCCAGGCCCCTGGAATTAAATCCCCCAGACAATAGTACCTCATTTTAGGGCTTAACAAAATTTGGAAATTGTAAATCAGGATTGAAAATGCAACTATCCAAGAAAGACTTTTGGAAAGTCTTAATCTCTGATGGCTTGGACCCCTGCTTCTTGCATGCTAAACCATAAAGCTTTTTCAGAGAGATCTATGAACAAAACCACTATCACACTGGACTAAAAGGGACAATGAAGGGAGAGATGGAAGGGGAAATGGCTTTAAGAGGAAAACCATGGAAACTGAGATCTGGGATTAAGTCATCTCCTTGGGCCAAGAGAGGAACCCCACACATGTGTACAAAGAGGGTGAGTGTGCCCTGGCATTTGAAGAGGGTGGATGTCCCAGTCTACTCTTCTGGGAGAGTTTTGCCACATCAGCCTATGGACAGGGTGGAGCACATTCCCCAAGGGGTGAGGAGAGTAAGGTCAAAACCCCATAGATCTGAGAGTGGTGGGCCTACCCTCCATAGATTAGGGATGGCCAGGTCACCATCTCACTGTTCTGAGAGGGTTGAGCCTGTAGGCCAGAGATTAGGGAGAGTGTTGCCTCCCCCTCTCTGTACTAAGGGAGTTGTGACTTTACCCCAAAGATTGGATAAAATGTGGCCATCACCACAATGCTCTTGTAGGGTGAGGCGGTCACCACCCAGATGATTGATGATGGTGGAACCAAGAAAATGGCCATTGGGCAAGAGGTGCAAAGGGTGGGTCTCCATGAGGCCTCAGGGAGAAGAAACCATCATCTTAAGAATGACTTTCAGACTCTGAAATCTAATGGAGTATGTCCTGCAGGTTTATGGAACTGCAGGGGACCCATGACTTACGTTTCTCTCCCAATTTCTCCTTATTGTAATGCAAATGTTTATCCTTTGTCCCTTTGTATATTGGAAGCAGATAAATAGTTTTGTAAGTTTCAGAGGTCTACAGCCAGAGAGGAAATTGCCCCATGACAAACTGTATTTCTTTAAACTGATTTTGATATGATATTTTAATTAGCATAGTTATTGATTTAAGGTTTTTGTGAATATTGTAATGTCTTTTTGGAATTCAGAGGGTGGAGTGTAGTAGTTTGATATTATTTATGAATTCCAAAAATAAATATTAGATTGTGTTTCTAAACTGGTCTTTTCCTCTGGGTGTATTAGATTTTATTAGATTCAGACATTTCACATGTAATTCATTAAATCATGATTAGGGCTTTATTTGACCACATCATTAGGGCAACTCAGTTTGAGTCCCTACCCCCACACCCTTTGTGGGCTACATAAAGGGATGCTCAACAAAGACAGGGAAGTAAATACATGGAGAACACAGAAGCAGATACACAGGAAGAGAGAATGTGCCATAGACAGGGCCTTCAAGAAGAGAGATGAGCATGATAATCTACAGCTGACCTTGTAGAGAGATCAGAGCAGCTGATCCCAGAAAAAAATAAGCCCCAGGGAAAGTGTCAAGCATTACGGCAGCCTACAGCTAAGATTGAAAAACCTGGGACCACTGATCCAAGGAAGAAGGCTGAACCCTCACAGTCATCACCTGGATATTGCATCAACATGAGGCCAAAGACTTTAGGTGAGAAAGTACCTCTTATGGTACTGTGAGTTGGACTCTTTAGGGCCAGGAAACTGTAAGCTTCTCCACAAGAAAAATACCCTTTATAAAAGCCAACAGATTTCTGGTACTTTGTGTCAGCACTCCTTTGGCTGACTAATACACCTGTTTTCCTGGATTGTTTTCTTTTTGTTTTCTTTTTTTTTTTCTTTGTTCACTGTTTTCTTATTTTTTCTCCATAGTGTCTTCATTTCTTTTCTGTCTTTCATTTTTCTCTCTTCAATAGCTTTTCTTTGTATTGTGAAAAATTTGATTTTTACCCACAATAAAAATAAATAAATAAATAAATAAATAAAATAAATAGCTTTTTTTTGATTCCACCTTTTCTTGTTCGGTCTTCATTTTTTTCTTTTCATTTTTTCTATTCTTCTCATCTTTCTGGTATTTTATTATATTCTTTTCAGCTAGGCATCATTGGGTATGAAGAGTTGTTTTCATCATTGCATGAGGTGAAATGCCAACAAACCCCAAGGAAAGGTTGATTTGCAACTGCATGCACCCACCTGAGTATACCTATTGACATTATTACTTTCCCTATTTGACAAAGTTCACATGTAATTACCTATATATCTGGGTATGAATTTTAATATTATCAAAAAGGATATGTGCATTGTATGACAATGAAACAAGAAAGAATGTCCCACACATAAAGGAAAAGACAGTTAATAGAAACTATCCCTCAGGAAGCCCAGATTTTGAACTTACTAGACAATGATTATAAATTGCCAAGTTTTAATCTGCTCAGTGAGTTAAAGGAAAACATGAGAATGATGTCTCACCAAATAAAGAATATCAATAAAGAGCTAAAAAGTATAAAATCAACTGAAATAGAAATTCTGGAGTTGGAAAGTACAGTCAGTGATATGAGAACTTCCCTAGAGGTGGTCTACAATAGTTTTCTCCCTGACTAAAGACCTGAACAGCTCTCTCAGCAGCCTGGAGTGTGCACCTTCCCTATTTCAGTCCTTCCTCAACCCAGATTGTGTTCATTCCAAAAGATGTAGCAGTAAGAACTTCTAGTTTTCTTATGAATTTTACTGGTCACTAGTGATATTGAACAAATTTCCATACCCTTGCTTATGCTTAACTCACTGCAGATCCTATGATTTAGGTTATACAGGGAAGGGGAGATGGCCAATTATTTGTTCTTTCATAGACCTCCACTTCCTTCTGAGAACCCAAGACTGCATCCAGCCTGAATGAAAATCCTCCAAAGGAGAAACACAGCTCTGTCCTCAGAGATATTCCACATCCTTGCCTCTGAGTCCCCATGAGACTTATAGGAAAACAGTGGCCCTCCATTAAGAGGGAGAGTTGCACCCCCATTGTCTGTGACCCCAGTCCCTCAGAGGATCCCACAAATTCCTACATATCTGAGTCAGAGAGCTGTCAATGAAAGCCTTCCTCATATTATATAAATTAATCTATCCCAAATCTCACAAGAAAGGTGATTGTTTTGCCTATTCAAGCCACTTATTGATGTCGTGTAAATCTGAGAATAGATTTTTCCATTTGTTAAAAAAAAGCAAAAACTGTTGGGATTTTTAAAAGTATTATATTGAATCTGCAGTTCCCTGTGGGTAGTGTTGATATTAAAACAATATTGAAAAAATAAAAAATAACAATATTGAAGGAAGCAGATGTGGCTCAAGTGGTTGGGGTCCCATTTACCATATGGGAGGCCCTGGGTTAGATTCTCAGGGCCTCCTGGTGAAGGCAAGCCAGCTTGCACGGTGTGGTGAGCTGACGGCCCCGTGGCCCGGTGAGCTGGCACAGCAACATGACACAACAGAGACAAGCAGACACAAAAAATGCACAGCAAATGGACACAGCAAGCACAAGTAGCAAGGGGGTGGGGGATAAATAAATAAGACTAAAATAAACCCTTTAAAAAAATAACAATATTGAGCCCAGGCCTGGGCCACCCTGCTGCCGGAAGCTTCTGGTTCACAGCGTCCACGACCATCAGGAGAGGCAGAGCAGAACCGTGAGGGAAACTTTCCTGCTCTGGCCGTGCCCTGGAGCCTCACCGCCTCCGCGCTCGGAGCGACCCTGCGCCCCGCCGCCCTCGACCTGAGCACACCTGCACCTTACCCGCCACCCGCGCCTGCCTTGCCTCAGGGCAGCAAGACTGAGCCCCCTGCGGCTGACTGGCACAGGCTGCAGGGCACAGTCTCCGCTTCCCCCATGCCTCTACTCACACCCTGGCACCTGCCCACACCTGCGGGGCCCCAACACCAGCCCCGGGTGGCCGCTGTCAGTGCCTGGGCCATGGGGCTGCCCACGCTGGAGTTCAGCGATTCCTACTTGGACAGCTGGGAATGCAGGGAGAACCTGCAGTGCCACGAAATTGAGCTGGAGTGAAACAAGTTTATCAAAGAGCTGATCAAGGACAGCTCCCTGCTCATAGCAGCGCTGAGGCCCTGTACTGCATTTGTACTGTCAATGGCAGTACAGAGATTTTCACAGTCACTACCAGATTTCCATTTTGAATGTATTGGTGATGCTGAAACAGATAATAAAACTAGTATTGCTTAGCCACTAAAAGAATTTGTGAGGCTACTCATTGCAGTAGAAGAAGAAAGGAAAAGACTGATTCAAAACACAAATGATGTATTATTGCCCTACTTGAGAAATTTTAAAAAAGAACAGATAGGTGCAGCAAAATACAGAAATAAGAAATTTGACAAGGAGAGTGAAAAATACCATTCTACTCTTGACAAGCACTTAAATTTGTCTGCAAAGAAAAAGTCTCATTTGCAAGAGACTGATTCACAGATTGACAGAGAGCATCAAAACTTCTATGAAGCATCTCTAGAATATGTCTTTAAAATTCAAGAGGTTCAAGAAAAAAAAAGAAGTTTGAATTTGTTGAACTGCTTTTGTCATTCCTTCAGGACTTATTTACTTTTTACCAGGAGGGATATGTATTCACCCAGGAATTTGCACCACATAAGCAACAGCTGCAGTTCAACTTGCAGAAGACAAGGAATAATTTTGAAAGTACTTAACAAGAGGTAGAGCAGTTGATGCCAAAGATGAAGTCTGCTAACCAAGACTACAGACCACCCAGCTAGTGGACTATGGAAGGCTAGATTTAGGTCCAGGAGAAATGACCACTTGGTTTTACATGGATTAAACATTATCGCACATATGATAAGGGAAGTAAAACATATACTATGAGTGTTTCAGAAATGAAATCCAGTGGGAAAATAAACAGCCTTGTTACTAGCTCACCAGAAATGTTTAAATTAAAATCTTGTATCTGGCAAAAGATGGATTCAATTGATAAATGATTCTGCTTTGACATAGAAGTAGTTGAAAGGCATGGGATCATCACACTGCAGACCTTCTCAGAAGCTATAAGCCTTGGAACCTATTTACACCCTGCTTGCTATTATTAGCAAGAAAGAAGAAATGTACTTAAATGAAGCAGGGTTCAACTTTGTGAGAAAATGCATTCAAGCCATGGAAACAAGAGGCATCACCATTTTAGGCCTCTACAGAATAGTAGGAGTGAACTCTGAAATCCAGAAACTCATGAACACCACGTTTTCTCCAAAATCTCCTCCTGATATTGACATTGATATTGAACTGTGGGACAATAAGATGATAACAAGTGGACTGAAAAACTATGTCAGGTGTTTTGCAGAACCACTCATGACTTATAATTTGGACAAAGATTTTATTGTTGCTATTAAATCCTACAAACAGTATTATTGGGTAGAAGCTGTGCAAGCATTGGTTCATGGATTACCAGAGAAAAATGGAGAGATGCTGGACATCTTATTAAAGCACCTGGTCAAAGTTTCACTGCTCAGCCAGAAAAATCTCATGACTGTTTCAAATCTTGCCATAATATTTGGCCCAAGTCTAATGAGGACAAAGGAGGAAATTGTGGCTGTGATGATGAATATTAAATTTCAGAATATTGTGGTTAAAATCCTCATAGAGCCCTATGAAAAGATTTTTCACACTGCCCCAGACCCAGACATTCCTCTTCCTCAGCCTCCGTCTTGAGCTGGGTCCTGGAGGGTGTGAGCAATCTGCCTCTCCACAGGCACCCAGAAACCCAGAGGAAGGTATATGCCATGCCTGGCAGAAACCGACAGTGACTCCTACAGCAGCAGCCCTGACAGCACACTGATGGGCATCATCGAGTCACTGTCCTCTCACTCATCTGAAGGGAACAATGCTACAAAGTCTGCTTCCTGCCAGGCCAGGGAGAAAGCTGGGGGGCTTCCCTGGATCACATCCCCATGCCCTCCAATGGATGGAAAAGCCTGGGTCTCTGGACAATGAGTCCCAAATTGAGTTCTAGGGAAGATCTGACCAAAACAGATGCTGAGTCAGATTGCCAGAGTGTAGCCTCATTCACCAACCCTGGGGATGTTTCCCCACTGATTGACCTGGTGAGAGGCCCATATGGGCTCTGAGGCCTGAAAAGATTCTCTGCTTCCTTCTTCAAATCCATTTCCACAGGGAAAGGAAACAAGAGCTACATGGGATCCATTCTAACTTGGCTCCCATAGGTTTGAAAAGGATGCCGCAAACCCCACCAAACCCTAACCTGCCTCCAAAAATGTGCAGTCAGTTAAAGCTAGACACTGTCTCCAGCAATGGCTACCAGCAACCCAGCTCAGTATGGCAGCCAAAGCCCAATTGTGAAAATGTTGATTCAAGTAAGCCAGTTTCTTTTGGGTGGCAAGCCAAGGTCATATACTCCTGTATGGCAGAGTACAGCGAGGAGCTCTCCTTCCCCCAGAGGGTAATGTTCTCTAATGTGTACCCATCAGTGGTACCAGGGTGGTTAAAAGCTACTTGTGAAGGCAAAACAGGACTAGTCCCAGAAAATTATGTTGGCTTCCTCTAATGCTATTTAATGAATGGCAGTATCCATGGTAACAAATAATAAGTGCTATGATTTTATCTGACACAGACACAGGGATCAGCCCACTAAATGAAAATAGTCCATTTCTATCAAGTTCTACACCAGCAGACTAGGTAGATCTCCATTACTGGAAAATAGAAAAAAAAAAAAAGTTTAAATTGTTGGCCATTCTTTTTGTGGCTGGTTTCTTATTTAAAAATATTTTACCTTTTTTAATATCTAATATTAAGTAACTTTCTACAGTGTCTTTTTCATAATAGTTGCAGAATATTAAATACTATATTAAGTACTATATCCTAGAAATTTGGATACCAGAAATCTGGTATAAGGATTTTGAGATCTGTTCTTTACTGCCTGGCATTCTCTGAGGAACCTTGAAATCATTACTTAAAAATCTAATTTAAATTGTTCATTTCTTATTTTTTCTTAAAAATATACTACTTCTATATATGATTGCTATTATAGGCCTAAGCATTTCAAGAATAATACTTTTTAAATGTAGCTTTGTTTTGTTTTCCAAGTAGATGAAAATATCTAAAAGCAATAATGTATAAGATGTCTGTAAATGAAACCACATTAGGTCAGACACTGATACACTATAAACAATCCATCCAGCATTCCAGAAACCTTCCATGCATTTAGAGCAGTGGCTGGGAAACTACTTCTCTAAAAGCCTGATGGTAAATATTTTCAGCCTTGCAGGCTCTGTAGTCTTTGTCACGACTACTCAATTCTGCCATTTTAATGCTCAAAAGAAGCCAGGGCCAATACATAAACAAGTGAGTGCAGCTACATTCCAACAAAACTTTATTTATGGGCACTGAAATTAGAATTTCATTTAATTTTCATGTGTCACATGCATCTTTTGGCTTTTACAAATCTATTTTTAAAATGTAAACACTGTTTTTAACTTGTGAGCCACAAAAAAACAGGTGGTGGGTCAGATTTGGTTTGAAGGTCATAGTTTGCTGACCCCTGGTTTAGAGGATATATAAAATTATCTTTACAACTCTGGGATTTTTACCAAATTTTGTTATATTAAGATACAAATACTGATAAAGTCATATGTAGATGTGCTTTATAGGAACAACACAAGACTATAATTACAATTATAGTAAAACAGTATGAAAGTATATTATAAAAATACACAACCTAAATTTCACATGTAACACTATAAAGTATCAAGAGCATTTCATTGACAATCTGTTTGTGGCTTTTGAGATATTCTACAAATGATAAAGCTGTAGTTTGAAGACATGAGCAGGGAAGCTATGCCTTCTGAATCCTCCGTTGAGTTGAAGCAGAATATAAACACAAAGACATAAGGTTCATAAATTGTTTTGAACCACAGAGTTTGGAATTGTTTCTTTATGTTTAGCAGGAATAAAATCTCTACATGATTTTATTTCATGCCACTCAGTTTACAGCCTTTAGTAGCAATGTCACTGAATTTATAGCACATAGAAATAGGTATTTACTTTAAACCCTCATATATACCACCAATGTCTGGTCTTACAAATTTGTTAATATCTGCATGTGGCAAAGAGACTTTCTTTTCAAGATTCCATAAAACTGGTTCCCTGCCCTCCAAGGGCCACAGTCCTGGCCCTTGGACCACTGTACCTTACTTGTGCTTCAAAGCTCCCATACAGAGACCCTCAAGTACTGGCTGTGTGAAGCTCTTTCACATAATGATAGATCTGTAATCTCAATCTCTTTCTCCTTTAGAGTATTGTTTCTAGAGTTAAGAGATTATGTGCACATACACACACAACCATGTCTCAGAAATTTTATGCTTTAAAATTAAAAATGGAATAATGGATTAGAATTAAAAGTAAAAGAATAAATCATAGGAATAAATATCAATGCAATGAAATAAAGGAATGAAAAAAATATTCTAATATAAAAATTAATGTCCTGAAAAAAATCTGTTAAATCCTTTTACCTTTTTCAAAGCATCTGATGTTGCTCTCTGTACAGTATAGCCAAGTGTACCTAGGCCCTTTCCCTCTCTAGACCTATTGTGGCCTTTAGAAGTAATAAGAGACCTGGTGATGATGATTGAAGTGAATGCAAAATTGTGATTTTACCAAATATCATGGATTGTATACTTTGGATGAGTCCTTGCTTTATTAATATTTATCAATAAAATTGATTTGTTAAAATATCAATTATAGGTGTGTTCTGTCCTGGGGAATAATTCCCCTCTGTCTGTGGGCCTGTGAAACCTAGAGAACAAGTTCTCTGCTTTCAGTACACAATGGAAGGGGAGGCATAGGATATGCATTCCTATACCCATAGGGAGAAATTGGAAGGAAAACAGGGGTGATAGGTCCCAAACAATTCAGAAACACAGCAGGGCTACTCCATTAGATTTCAAGGTCTGAGAGTCATCTGTGGAATGATGTTTTGTTTTCTGGGCTTCATGGAGCAGCAGTCCCCCCCTTTCCCATGCTCACCCCAAACATTGGGGAGAAGGGTCCACACTCTCCAAGAATAACAGTGATGGCCAGACACTAACAATTCCCAGGGCACAGGGCCAGTGCTGTCAGAATACTGGGTGATGGCCAACTGTCCACAAAAATAATACCTATGGAAACGTCATCCTAAAACATTGAGCATATATATTCCTTTAAGACCAGGAAGAAGAATAAGATGTTCACTAACACCTCTATTCAATATTATATTGGCAGTCCTTAAGTAGAGCAAAAAAGATTAGAAAAAGAAATTAAAGACCTAAAATTTGGTAAGGAAGAAATAAAATTGCTTGTGTATTATGTCAATTTACATAGAAACACAAAAGAATCTACAAGAAAAGTATGAGAATACAAGGTAGGTGAATGTAAGAATAATAAAGCAAATTGTGTATTTCTACATCCTAATGACACAATCTATGAAATACAAATGCTATCAGAATATAGTTAACATTTAGAGATTGATCTAACCAAAGGTGTACAAGATCTAAGGTAAAAAATGTAATACTTTAGTAAGGGAAATTAAAGAGGTCTACAGTAAATAGATACATGATTTCATGGTTAAGAATTCATATCTGTTGCTCGAGAAGCTACATCCAGGACCCGGTGCCTGAAGGCAATGGTTGTTCAAGATCTGAGGCCTTGGCCTGTCCTTGATATCACTTCAGATGGGAGAACCTAGACCTGGGGCTCCTGTGGTACCTGCAGGCCTGAGGCAGTTATGGCTGCTGTCGTCTCCCCAAGGTCTTCCCTGTCATCTGCTTCTCTTACCTTAACCATCACCCTGGCTGGGGTCCCACCTGGGGTACTTCTCCTATGTCCCTTCTGTGGGGTCATCTGGTCACACCACATGCCTTTATAATTCAGCTACTCACATGCATACACACCATCTTTATTCCCCATCTGTTTTCCACACAGACTTATTCCCTCATCATTTCATTATGAAGAATGTCAAACACAGAAAAATTGAGAAGCTCGTAGGGAAAACAGCCCTAGACCCACCTCCTAGATTCTGTAATGGTAGGTGTTTTGCCCTGTGTCCTTGTCATGTAACTCTCCATCTACCACTTCATGTTTGGTATTTCCAAAGCCAGTGCAGTTGCCAGCATACTGTGCTGAAGTGTATCTGACCTATGATTCCATCCATTACACCCAATTCTGTGCACTGTTTCTCACTCAAACACATACATGGCCACAGTGGCAAATCAAGTGCCTCTCACTTTGTTTTTCCTCTCTTCCCCATAGAACATTGTTGAGTTTGAGCACCATCTTTGGGCCTCCCATAAATGCTTAATCTCAGTAGTCAAGTAATTCAGAACATTGCTCTAAACTTGTACTTGGAGGGCTATAAGCCTGCATCTGCCCACCCACCCACCCCTATATTTACATGGCAGCAGTCCTCTGCTCACCTGCAGTGATGAGTAGCTCTGAGGGTGCACAATGTTGATGGAGCTCAGAATTGGGCTCCAAAGAGAGGGTGATAACCCCTTGGACATCTCTCAGCTAGGAGGAGAAATAGTGCACATATATCTGTAAAGAACTCTTGCTTTGGGCAAAGCTCAAAAATAGTCTCTGAAATCTGCAAAGCATCCTACAAGCATTGTTGTTGTGTTTTCCCTTTTATCCAGAGAACTTCAGAAGCCATCAGTTCCTGGGAGTCTGTTTGGGCCCTAGTGAGTTTACTGCTCCACATGAAATACCTAGGCAAAATCTTCATGTGGCAGCTTGTGTCACAGGATGCAGCAAAAAGATGCCCCCCATACCCTCATTGCCATCACCCCCAATGCCCCCATTCGACAATCCCATAGGCATGCTTATTTACAAGTGGGTGTGGTGACCTGTTCTGGACCCCATGACATCTTCAAGGGAGGAAGAGAGAGAAGAGCATGCAATGTGGTTCAAGCTTGAGTCTGCAAATATTTTGGAGGCAGTAAGCAGAGACCAGGGAAGAAAGTGGGAGAGGAACTACCTTGAAGGAGGAAGCCAGGACTCCCATGGGGAGAAGCTTTAAGAAGTAGGGGGTGAGACATGGTGCTAGGTGCCTCCAGGGTAGGAAATATGGGCCAGGATAGGCCCAGGATTTGGCAGCTGGTAGATTTTGGGGGATTGCCAAGAAAAAAAAGTAGTGATACAGGTCATGGTGGGGTCACAGGCAGAGGTCACAGAAGCCCAGTGAGCTGGGAATTGGACAGGGGGAGGCTAAGACAGTCAGCTGGTAAGAGCGGTTGTCAGTTAAACTGCTGCAGGCTGATGGGGCTTTGTGAGCTCTAAAATTCTAAAGAGGAGGCAAGGCCTAGTATAATCACATGAGCCTCCAAATGCAGAGAAGTGAGGAAGAAGAGGATGTCAGAGAGATTGGAAGCATGAGAAGTAATCAGCCCACCACTGCTCACCTGAAGATGTGGAGGGAGATGTGGAAAGCATGAGAAAGAAAGGCATTTTGCCAACCTCCTGACTGAGCTTAGGAATGAATATCCCTAGAACCTCCAGGAAAAACCAGCCCTGACACCTTGATTTCTGTCTGGTAAGAACCTGAGCTGAGGACTCAGCTAAGCTCACCTGGACTTCTGACCCACAGTAACTGCTGGGTAATAAATGGGTGTTGTTTAATGCAGTTATGTTTGTAGTAACTTGTTATGTGGCAAAAACTAATACAAGCTACTGGATAGACTTTTGCTGAGTGAAACCCTATAAAAATGGACAGGACGTATCTCCATATGTGTGGTCCTACTCTCTAATCATATATTCATGTATTTTTTTATTAGAGAAGTTGTGGTTTACACAACAATTATACATAAATTCCAGATTCCCATACACCACCCTATTATTGACACCTTGCATTGGTATGGAATATTTCTTATAATTGATGATGGCATGTTACTATAATTATTTTATTGACTATAGTCTATGGTTTAACTTAGAGTTCACTGTTTGTGTAGTGCAGTTCCATGGATTATTTGAAATTTTTAAAATTCTATTACCATCTAAATAACTATATGACCTATCATTTCTCTTTTAAACCACATTCATATATATGCTGCAGTGCTATTAATTATGTTCACAATATTGTGGTACTATCATAACCATATATTACCAAAATTTTACAATCAACCAAACAGGAGCCTTGTATATTTTAAGCCTTAACTTCCTATTCCCTATCCCACCCCATCCCCTGGTAACCTATATTCTAGATTCTGACTATGAGTTTGATTATTTTAATTATTTCATATCACTGAGGTCATAATAACTATCCTTTTTTCTGGCTCATTTCACTCAAAATGTTGTCTTCAAGGTTCATACTTGTTGTTGCATCTATCAGAACTCATTCCTTTTATGACCCTATTCATAGTTCTATCCTAGCTGGGTCAGTTTCCATATATCCTTTCCATTTAATATTCCATAACAGATAAACTAAATATATTCCCCATACATGACAAAGATGACTAGGAAGTGCTACTTTGTATCTCTTGAAGACTTCAAGCTTTCTGTGAAGATGTGTCCATGATTAGCATCATCACACTCCGAAGGTGCTTGCTGAGTGGACTTTCTGCTTTGGTATTGTGTCCAGAGATCTAGACATAGTCCCCAATTTCTACAGAGACTCTAACCTGCTACTGCAGGCTTGGCCCAAAGAATTAGGCTGTGAGTGCTTGTCTAAGGCTCCCCTCTGTTTAGTCAACAATGAGCATGTATTATGACCTTAATTTTAAAGAATCAGGTATTTAAGATCCTCTTCCATGCTGAAAGTGGCCCAGGGTTCCAGGCTGCTGGGTTGGAGAGAATGCAAGCAGCCTAGTGAATGGTGAGGAGGAGACCCCAAATGGGCCCTTATCAGCCAGGGCCTATGCAGGCTCCAAAGGGATGGGAGCAGTTCAGAGAACTTGATATGTGGGCCTTCCTTCTCTTGAGCCTGTTCCCTTCTCCTCCCTGAATTCTGTTCCTGACCCTGGCCTGTGCCTTTTGGCTTCCCTGCAGCTTGGATATCTGCCCCCCCATCAGTAGTGTAAACTTCTGCAGTCCTGGTGAAGGCCCAGCAGAGCACCTTGGTCAAGAGAGTAGCAGAAGTAGAGGACAGAATTGTTCTGTGCAGGGAGGGGACACCAGAGCAGCTGCCTCTCCCTGACTTGCTCAACAGTGAGGGCTCCCTGCAAGGACATGGTAAGGGCAGCATGTAGGGTCAGAAGGGGACAGTGTCTGAGGGTTTGTGGGAGGCAAAAGGGAGGAGATGTGCATGTTTGTATACATGTGTGTATGCAAATACATCTGTGTGTGCATGCATGTGTGCATGCTTGTGTTGTTAGTGCACATGCTTGTGTATTGGTCCAGATTCTTTCTTCCCCCTTAATTAGAGAATTCATAGGCTTACAGAACAATAATGCATAAAATCAGGATGCCCATACACCACCCCACCACCAATACCTTGCAGTGGTTTGGGACATCTGTTACAATTGATGATAGTATATTTTTATAATTGTACTATTAAAGTTCATGGTTTAGCTTAGGGTTCATTGAATAGTGCTGTTCCATGGATTTTTATATAAGTTTTATTCTCTTACCATATATACAACCTAACATTTCTCCTTCTAACCACATTCAGATATATTTCAGTGCTCTTAATTACCTTCACAATGTTGAGCCATCATCACCACTATCCATCACCAAAACATTTATATCATTCCAAATAGGAGTCCTGTATATTTTAAGCCATAATTTCCCATTCCCTCACCCTGCCCCATCCTCTGGTATCCTATATTCTAGATTCTGACTCTATAAGTTTGCTTATTCTAATTTCATATCAGTGAGATCATGCAAGATTTGCCCTTTTGTGTCTGGTTTATTTCATTCAACATGACGTCTTCAAGTTTCACCCATGTTGCTTTCATGTTAATTTCCTAGACTGCTCAAAGCAGTGAAATGAGCTGGCTTACACAATGGGAATTTATTCACTCAAGGTTAGAGTCCAGGAAAATGTCTAAATCAAGGTATCATCAAAGTGATGCTTTCTTTCTGAAGAGCAGCTTCTGGCAATCATTGGATCCTCTGTCACATGGCACATGGTGGCATCTGCTGGTCTTTCCCTTCTCTTGTGGGTTTTCTTTACTTTCAGCTTCTTGCTTCTGTGGCTTTCTCCCTGTCTATTTTCATTCTGTTTGAAAAGGACTCCAGTAATAAGATTAAGACCAATCCTTTTTGAAGTGGGTGACACCCTAAATGAAGTAACCTTAACAAAAAGGCCCTACTTAAAATGGGCTCACACCAAAGGAATGGATTAAAGAACATGTTTTACAGGGGTACATACAGCTTCACATCACCAGAGTCTATCCTCTGGATCCCCAAAAGACATGTTCTCCCCATATGCAAAATGCATTCCTTCCATCACAATATCCCAAAAGCTTTAAATCATTTCAGAAACAATGCTTAGTACAAAGTCTCATCAAAATTGATTCTGGTTTTGCTCTGTCCTTTGGCACAATTCCACTCTGTCTGTGGAACTGTGAATCCTAATTAACATATTAGCTGCTTGCAATGTACAGTGGAAAGACAGGCATAGGATAAACATTCTCATCCACACAGGGAGATATTGGAAGGAAAATAGGGGTCAAAGGTCCCAAGAAATTATGAAACCCTGAAGGGTATACTCCATTAGATTTCAAGATCTGAGGGTCATCTATGAAAAGATGTATTTTTCTATGGGTCTGACGGAGTGGCAATCCCAACCCTTCTAAGTGCTTGTGCAGTGACTATGTTCTCCCCAAATTGCTGGGGTGAAGGGACCACCCTCTCCACCATTGGTATAACATCCAGGCTGTCAACAATCCTGGAGCAAAGGCTCCAACTTCTTAGAACCCTGGGGTGGTAGCACTCTTCCTGAACAATGGGCTGGAAGGCCTGCCCACTCCAAGTGCTTTGGCAGATTCACATTTTTCTGCACACATGGGTGTGTCCACTCTCTTGGCCTGAGGAGTCTTAGTCCAGAACTCAGCTTCCATAATTTTCCCCTTGAAGTGATTTTTCCCCTTCAATCTGTCCCTTTTCTATCCCTTTTAATTCAGACTGGCAGTGGTTCCATTGATACAGATCTTGCAAAAAATCTTGTTGGTTTTTCATGAGTACACAGGAGTTGAATCTGTCAGACATTAGGACTTTCTACAGATCTTTCCACAATAACTGCACCTCCAATCCTGACTTGCTCTGGAATGTGTAATGAGATTCATGTTCAGTTAAACCTTCACATAGAGCACTGTTCTCTAGGCACATGCTTTATGGAAGCTCAGAATTTTCCAAACCATCACTTTCTGGTTTCTTTATGCTCAGCAATTCAATTCTCAGTTTTTCCCTTTCCTCTTGATAAAGAAAGGCCCAGGGCCCTAACCCCCATCAGCAGAAACCCACAGCTTTAGAAAAATAAGCTCCCCTCATTCCCTTTTCACCCTTCTTCCCCCTTTCTCCATGGAATCCACATCATTAGGAAGATAAGCACTCCCCACCTGCCCCTTTCAACTGGAATTTACAACTCTAAACAGATAATGACTCTTTTCCTCCCTAATAGCCCTCTGCTTTAGGAAGATAAGCTAACCTCACTCCTTTTGTTTTTGTAACCCTGCCTGTCCACTTGCTTAAGAATTTGCCCACTTACAGTTTCTATATAAACTTATGAAAATCAAGGCAAGAAGCTGAGATTTTTGGAGACTTGACTCCTTTGGGCCCACATGTAATAAAACTTCATTCATCCACCCCCTCAGAGTGCTGCTTGGGTTTTCATTCCATCTGCCATAACATTTGGTTCCCTGACCAGGAAAGCCCAAACAAGCAGGCCCCTTGTGCCTCTTGCTTGGGGCTGATGGGTGCAGCCAATGGTGATCTCTGAGTGAATGATGTGGGCGCACCCATCCTCTTGATGGGACCTCCTTCTGAGGTGGTCCCTGTGGGCCATGTCCTCACCCCCTGGCCTGACTCAGTTGGGAGGTGGACTGAACAGTGCCAGAAGACTCCAGAAAGGTAAAGGCCCAGGTGCTAAGTCCTCATTCAGGCCCATCTCTGGACAGAAGGGGAGACTGATCACCTCCCAAAATCTCGAGTACCAAGATTCTAGAATAGGGCAATCTCTGTGCGAGAGACTGCATAATCTCTGAGTGATTGTGTGTATGTGAGGATGACAGAGGCTTGTCTCTGGTATTCCAGTTTGTGACTCCAAAACTTATGCTATGGAGCCCGTGTGGGCTCTAACCTGTTTTCCATGGCTATGTCATATGCCATAACAACCACCCCAAACTCTGCCCAGGTGCCTTAGCCAAGACAAGCTGAAGTTCTCATGAGAGATGAGGACAGGTGGGCATCTGAGTGGCCTCAGAAGAGACAACCCATCCCTTTGTCTGTCTTGCACCACTGACTCAGGGTGTGGACTTATTACTGTTAATTCCTGAGGGAGGGACGGTGTAACTTCTGAGTGATTATGTGTGTGAGTGAGGATGACAGAGGCTTGCCTCTGTTATTCCAGTCTGTGACTCCAAAGCTTATGCTATGGAGCCCATGTGGGCCCTAACTGGTTTTCCACAGCTATGTCATATGGCATAAGAGACACCCCAAATTCTGCCTGGGTGCCTTAGCCAAGATGAGCCAAAGTTCTTGTGAGAGACTCAGAAAGGTGGGCAACTGAGTGACCCTGAAAGAGGCAACCCCTTCTCTTGTCTGTCTTGTGCCACTGACTCAGTGTATGGGCTCATCACAATCAAAACCTACCATCTTAAACTGCATGCTCAAGAATTTCCAGAAGGGTTTTTCTGGAGATTATGGCATCTGGATGAACCCTGGCACCCTCCAAACTTTATGTGAAGTAGAGTGGTCCACGTTTAACATTGAGTGGTCCTTGGAAGGGATCCAGGATATAGCCAGGGTCCATGCAGTGTGGCTGGTTGCCACAGGAACTCCTGGCCACCCCAATCAGTTTTCCTACATTGACTCTTGGTTAGAAATAGCCCAGGTTCTGCCTCTTTGGGTTTGATTGTGCATTGTAAAAAAGGGACAGAGCAGGGTCTTGGTTGCATAGGGAATGGGGCTCCAGAAGCCAGTCATTCATCAAGGGTCCTCAGAGGAGGACCCACCCACCCCCACCACCACTGCCATATACTCTGGCTGCTCTAGCCTCTCCTCCTAGCCTGGCGGTGCAGGCAAAACTCTGAGAAACACCCCCACCTTTGGTCTCTCCTCCTAGTCAGAGAGTACAGGCAGATCTTCCAGAAAACCCCCCATTTTTGGTCCCTCCAGGAACATCGACCTCCTCTGAGGAAAGCCCTGCATCCCCAATAGCAAGGAGGCTCTGTTGGCACAACCCACATTACAGCTGTCCCTCCATGAAACACAGGGTCTGGCCCAGATTGGCAAGGATGGGACATCCAACCCAGGAGGCCTGTTTTATACTACCAGCCGTTCACAAACACAGACCTCTTAAACTGGAAGCACCACACCCCCTCCTACTCAGAAAAGCCCCAGGCCCTTATTGATCTCATGGAATCCATTTTCCAAACCCATCATCCTACTTGGGATGATTGCCGCCAACTCCTCTTGACTTTGTTTAATATGGAGGAGAGACAATGGATTCTGATGAAAGCCTGAAAGTGGCTGCAGGATCAGGCCCCTACTGGTGTCTTAAACCCAGAAGATTGGACATGAGAGGCTGCACCAGAGGCCCAACCGAATTGGGACTTAAACACTGATCAGGGATGGACTGCACACCAGCAATATTGGGAAGCACTCCTCTGAGGGGTCTGAGAAGGGGCAAAATGACCCACAAACATGACAAAGATGACTTTAGTTACTCAAAAGCCCAATGAATCTCCAGGAGATTTCTATGAATGACTTTGTGAGGCCTTCAGAATCTACACCTCTTTTGACCCAGAAGCTCCAGAAAACCAGAGGATGGTGAATACTGCCTTTGTTGCACAGGCAGCAATGGACATTAAAAGAAAGCTCCAAAAATTAGAAGGGTTCATAAGAATGAACATCTCTCAACTCCTTGAAGTCACCAACAAAGTATTCATCAATTGAGATGAAGCCACTGAACAAGAAGCTAAGAAGCAAATAAAACATCAAGCCTCCCTACTGGTAGCAGCCTTGGGAAATCCTGACCCCACCAGATGAGAAGGGCTACCTCAAAAAGGGGGGACAAGCACCATAAGGTTTTCCCTGGCCAGAGACAAATGTGCCTGTGGCAAAGAAAGTGGACACTGGAAAAATGAGTGTCCCCCAAAGATTCAGGCACATAGAGGGAACATCCCTAAAGGGAAATACTGACCTGAGCCCCAAGACCATCTGATCAGGCTGTCAGGGCTCAACCCTGAAGAGGGGTGACTGGGCTCACTG
Organism: Cabassous unicinctus; assembly: GCA_029593785.1. Classification (NCBI taxonomy): domain Eukaryota; kingdom Metazoa; phylum Chordata; class Mammalia; order Cingulata; family Chlamyphoridae; genus Cabassous; species Cabassous unicinctus. The sequence continues at coordinate 34,650 of JAQZBX010003878.1, forward strand.
GAACTTGGCCCCTATGAGCCCATGGTCAAATTACAAGTTGGGGGTCAGTAAATGACTTTTAAGGTGGACACTGGCACTGAATATTCTGTAGTCACAACCCCCATCACCCCCTTTAGTGGAAAAACCACTAATATCATAGGAGCAACTGGGGACCAGTCAAGTCAATGGCCTTTCCAGTCAAGTACTTGCCCGCTTGGTGGCCACAAAGTGACTCATGAGTTTCTGTACCTGCCTGAATGTCCAGTTCCCCTACTTGGTAGGGACTTCTTAACCAAACTGGGAGCCCAGATTACCTTCAAACCTGAAGGGCCAGCAAGCTTAAACCTCAGGAGCAGCCTCAATTTCTTCATCACCATACCCTGAAGTGAAGAATGGAGACTTCATGTGGGAGAAAGTTCAGGTCAGAATCTGGAAAGACTGCTGAAACTTTTCTCCTAGGTTTGGGTGGAAAAACCCCCACCAGGAATGGCATGTAACCATGCACCAATCATCATCAACCTGAAGCCTGGAGCAGTCCTGGTCTGGCAGAGGCAGTATCTGATCCCCTACAAAGCGCAATTGGGTATGGTCAAGCACATAGCCCACCTGAGAAAAGAGGAAATCCTAATTGATTGTCAGTCACCCTGGAACACCCCATTATTACCAGTAAAGAAGCCAGATGGGACCAGACATCAACCAGTGCAGGTTTTATGAGTCATTAATAATGACAATCTCAACTTACATCAGGTTGTTTCCAACCTGTACACTTTGCTAGGACAGCTGTTGCCTGAAGCCACCTGGTTCACTTGCCTGGACAAGAAAGACCCCTTCTTCTGCCTGTGGCTGCTCCCCCCCAAGCCAGCCTCTGTTTGCCTTTGAATGGGAAGATCCTAAAAACCCAGCAGAAAACTCAGCTAACCTGGATCCAGCTCCTGCAATGCTTCAAAAACTCCCCTACCCCTTTCAGGGAAGACTTGGCAGCAGATCTGGCCACCTACCCTGGGAGGACTGCAGGTGTGCCCTCTTGCAATACATAGAAGACCTCCTACTTGCCAGTGAGATGAAAGAGGACTGCTGGTAAGGGACCCAGACTTTCCTACAACTTCTAACACAGACTGAGTACAAAGTGTCTTGGAGAAAGGCCCAGATCTGTAAATAGCAGGTCAAGTACCTGGGGTTTAGCATCACACGAGGGCACCAGACACTTGGACCTGAATGAAAGAAAGTGATCTGCACCATCCCTACCTCCACCACAAAAAGAAAGCTTCATGAGTTCCTCAGGGCTGCAGGGTTCTGCTGCATCTAGATTCCCAGGTTGTAGCCATGGCCAAACCCCTTTACAAAGTTCTGATGAGTCCATGAAAAGAGCCCCTTGCCTGGGGAGATGCTCAACAGGGGGCATTTCAAAACATCAAAATTGAACTCCTCTGAGCCCCTGCCTTCAGGCTCCCAGATGCAACTTGAAACTTTAACCAGTTTGTGCATGAAAAGAACAAAGTAGCATTGGGGGTTCTCACACAAACAGTCAGCCCCTGGCAAAGATCCATCACTTACCTCTCCAAGCAACTGGATCCCGTGGCTGCAGGGTGACCACCCTGCCTGAAAGCCCTGGCAGCAACCATAACCCTCATCAAAGAAGCTGACAAATAAACCTTCAGACAGGCTATTCATGTTATGATGCCACATGCAATCATTGCCCTAATCAACTCACACGGGCACCAGTGGATATCTAATCCCTAACTCACACATTACCAAGGTTTACTCTGTGAAAACCCCAGAGTGACAATTGAAACAGTATGCAGTCTAAACCCTGCCACTTTTTTACTGGAAGAGGAAGGGGTTCCTGACCATGATTGTGTCAAAGTGACCGAGGAAGTTTACACCAGTCACCCCATCCTCCAAGACAAATCACCCCCTTCCCTAGATCAAACACTATTTACAGATGGGAGCAGTCTTGTTAAAAATGGGAAAAGCTTGCTGGATATGCAGTCACCACTACCAAATGGGTGGTGGAAGTGGCATCTCCTCCCCAGGGATTGTTTGCAATGAGCAGAACTCTGGGCACTGGTCCAAGCCCTGCAGCTAGCTGCCGGGCAAGTGGTAAATATTTAGACTGACTAAGTATACATTTGCTACTGTTCATATCCACGGGGCAATTTATAAAGAAAGAGATATCCTAACTGCAGGGGGAAGGGAAATCAAAAAACAAAGAAGAAATCCTCCAACGTTAGAAGCAATCTGGAAACCAGACAAAGTCACCATCATCCACTGCTGGGGACATCAGAAAGGAAAGGACATGGTCACTCAAGGAAACAGGCTAGCCAACAAAGAAGCTCAGCAAGCAGCTGAAGGAACCCACAGAATACAAATCCCAGAATTGACACCACAGCTGTTCCTCTTAGGACAAGAGCCTAATCAACCAAGCTATACCCGGGAAGAACAGGAATGGGCTGAGAGAAAAGGGAAGCCAAAACACCCAAAGGAACTTGGCTGTTCCTGGATGACTGGATTTTTGTACCAAAAGGAGTTGCTCATGCCCTCATCCAGCAATACCATCAACTCACCCACCTGGGAAAAGTGTGCTAGAAGTCTTGCTCAGGAGATACTACTACATAGCCTGACTAGCTTCTCTCTGTGCCACCATCAGCAGCCAGTGCCAAGTTTGTGCCCAAAACACCCATGCTCCAGCAGATGGCCAGCACATGGGGACAGCCCCCTTTGAAGATCTCACAGTAGGCTTCAGAGAAGTGAAACCGAGTTAGGGGTACAAATATCTGTTGGTGATGATATGTACTTTTTCAGGTTGGGTCAAAGTTTTCCATACTCACACCGAAAAGACAAGAGATGTGAATAAGGGGCATGAGAAACCATTCCCTGACACGGGCTGCCACTGTCTACCGGAAGAGACAATGGTCCAGCCTTCATGGCTGCCATTGTCCAAGAGCTAGCAAAAACGTTAGGAATCAAGTGGAAACTCCATACCGCTTACAGGCCCCAGAGCTCAGGGAAAGTTGAACACATGAATCGAACCTTCAAAGCCACCCTAGCCAAATTCTGCCAAGAAACTGGTCTCCCTGGGTAGACTTACTTCCCTTAACCCTTCTCTGAGTTAGTTGTACCCCAGGAACCACAGGCTATTCACCCTTTGAAATTCTATTTGGACAGCCACCCCCAATTATCCAGGCCTTCAAAGGAAATCTCAAACTTCTGAGGGAGGTTAGCCCAGATTCCATTCTCCAGCAGCTGGGGAAAACTCTAACTGAAATACATAAAACTGTCTTGTCCCAGAATCTCATCCCCCTGGGACCCCCAGTGCACCCCCACCAGCCAGGGGACCTAGTCTGGTTCAAAGACTGGAATAAAGGACCCCTTCAGTCTTCTGGGGCATGTCCATATACTGTGATCATTGTAACTCCTACTGCTCTTTAAAGTTGCAGGCATCATTCCTTGGATCCATCATTCCAGGGTCAAGAAGGCACACACTGATAAAGAGCAGGACAGCTGGACAGCCCAACCCATACCCAGCCACCTCCGAGAGTACAAGTCACCCGGGATCCCTGAGCACTGACCTCATTAAATGCCTGCTGAATGGACCCCTGCTCCTGGTGTATCCTATGGTTATATGGACTGCTCGCCTCAGTATTTGGGGTTGGAATTGCTGCTGTGGACCCTGCAGACTGGACTATTGTGAACAGAGCCCTAATTACAATTGTTACTGGTGTATAATAGGATACTTCTGTGCCTTGACTTGCTTGTCCTTTCCTTCCTTGTCCCCTCCCTAGGAGCCAATACCCACCCCCAAAATCTATGACAGCTGCAAGTTAGTCAAAGCTGGGGCAAACAATCTGTGCTGAATGCTTCAGTCCCATTCTCAGCAGGTGCAACTTCAGCTTCTGTAATATTTGACACTTGCAGGGCAATCCAAGATCATGCTCCTTACACATTACTAGTTGCCCCGTACCCCCATGCCCCCATACCTGCTCCCAGGAGAGAGTGTAAGGGTCACAACTATGGCAGTTATGATAACTACCTCTGCCAAGACCCCCAAAAGAGTGGAGGATACTGCCAGTCTTGGAGTTTGCTCGTAGGTGCCACCACTCCCTGGAAGGGGGTCCTACCAGCTTCTCCATATCTCCTACAGAAAATCCCCAGCCCGCCAGGGTGTGGCATAGAAACCTGTGACTCCATAAAACTCACCTTATTAAACATAACCACTGGATCAGAAAATACCTTTGTAAAGGCCCAAATAGGACTAAAACTAGGAGTCGGAATATACACCCCATCGGGGCCGGACCCAGGGGACCTCATACTGGTCCAGCTGATCCCGGTAACCCAACCCCCAGAGAAAACCCTGGTGAAAAATATTAGAAAGCTGCCCAGACACTAAAAGCCAAAGTTAGAACAGCCTCTGGTAACATCCTTTTTAAAAATTTTTTTATATATATATATATTTTTTTATTGTTCATAAAAATCAAGATTTTTCACAGTACATACCAATATTTGTAATTTCCACCAACTCCTAAATGAATCCTGGCCCGACATAGCTGTATTCTGCTGGTTATGCACTTCCTCAAGTCTAACCATCTTCCCCATACCTGTCTCATGGAACATAACCCTCCTGACCCATGACAGCTCTGTGGCAGGAACCAGGTCCCTCCCAGTCCACATAACCGAACCCCCAGGAAGACTGGCTAACTGTAAAAACATAACTACTAGGTCTCCTTCAACCATCCTCCCTCTTGGAAGGGCCAACTGTAATATAACACCACCTGCCCACTCAATGAGCTTGACCAATCACCACAAACTCCACCATCTGGGTCTGTGGCACCAACACCTATTGGTGCCTACCCCAGGATGGCCAGGGCATCTGTTACCTGGCTTGGCCAGTACCATCATTCTCAGTGTATGGAGATCAATTGCCTGTAGAACTCTTCTGAGCCAAATGAGCAATAAAGGCAATTCCAATACACTTAAGACTAGGAGTAGTCAGGAGCACAGCAGTAGCAGGGGCCTCATTAGCAGTTGGTCAGGAGGGCTTACAAACCCTAGCATGGGAAACATCAAATGACCTTGAGGAAATATCAGGGGCTCTCAATGGGTTGCAAGACCAGATAGACTCATTGGCAGAAGTGTTTTTAAAAAACAGGTGAGGATTAGATTTGCTCCCTGCAGGTTCATGGGGGATCTGCCAGTCCCTGGGGGAAGAATGCTGTTTCTATACAAATTCCTCAGGGATAGTTAGGGACAGGGTGGCCCTACTAAAAGAATGAGCCAAAGACCGCTTAAACCATGTATACCAAGCATCTGCCAACAGGAACTACTTCCAGTACCTCCTTTCCTGGATTTTCCCATTCATTCCAGTAATAGCCTCAGTCTTCTTCCTCTTAACTTTAAGGCTATGCATTCTATGGTACCTAACACAATACATCACTTCCTGCTTAAATGCCTTAAAACACAAACTAATGCCTTGTGTTAAATATCAGCCCTTGGGGACTACAGAAAAATCCCCATGTTAGCAGATGATGCACCATAAAGAATTATAAGGGCATCAAAGTGGAGGATGATAAAGAAAGGCCCGGGGACCTAACCACCCTCAGCAAAACCCACAGCTTTAGGAAAATAATCTCCCCTTGGTTCCTTTTCTCTCTTTCTCCCCTTTTCTCCCTGGAATCCACATCATAAGGAAGATAAGCACTCTCCACCTGCTCCATTCAACTGGAATTTACAACTCTAAACAGATAATGACTCTTTTCCTCCCTAATAGCCCTCTGCTTTAGGAAGATATGCTAACCTCACTCCTTTTGCTTTTGTAACCTTGCCTGTCTGCTTGCTTAGGGATTTGCCCACTTAGAGTTCCTATATAAACTTATGAAAATCAAGACACAATGCTCAGATTTTTGGAGACTTGACTCCTTTGGGCCCACATGTAATAAAACTTCATTCATCTGTCCCCTCAGAGTGCCACTTGGGTTTTCCTTCCATCTGCCACAACACTCTCACCTTTTACTATAAGCTGCAAGTAGAAACCAAACTGCCCTTTCTACGGTTAGCTTGGAAAACTCCTCAGTTAAATATCCCAGCTCATCACTTTCAAATTCTCCCTTCCATCAACATCATAACTTAATTTTGCCAAGTTTTTTGGCATTTTAATCAAGGACTACCTTTCCCCCAGTTTCCAATAGCACTTTCAAAATTTCCATCTAAGACTTCAATAAAAGTGCATTTAGTATCCATATTTCTAGGAACAGTCTGTAGAAAGTGATCCAGACCTTTTTGATCAAGTGCTGCACAGTTCTATGAGCCTCTAACCATTTCTCAATTCCAAAGCCATTTCCACATTTTTGGTGTTTCCAATAGCAGCACTCCACTATCCTGGTACAAAAATCTGTTGTAGTTTCCTAGACTGCTTAAGGCAAATATCATGAAATATCTTGGTGTAAACAATGGGGATTTATTTGTTAATGGTTAGAGTCCAGGAACATGTTCAAATCAAGTTATCATCAAGGTATGCTTTCATCCTGAAGACCAGCTACCAGTGATCTATGGCTCCTCTACCCCATAGCAAGGCACACAGTGGCCTCTGCTTGTCTCTCTCTTTTCTTCCAGGTTTCATGACTTCAGCTTCTTGCTACCATGGCTTTTTTCTCTCTGTAATGTATTCTGTTTAAAAAGGACTGCAGAAATAGGATTAAGTCCTGCTCTGATAGTGGTGGGTCACACCCTAACTGAAGGAACCTCATCAGAAGGCCCTACCTACAATGGGTATGCATCCATAGGAATGGATTGGATTTAAGAACTTATTTTTCTGAGGTACATACATCTTCAAATCTCCACATTGCATGTATCAAAGCTGCATTCCCTTTTATGACTGAACAATATCCATTGTATATATATAACCACATTTTTTGTCCATTCACCAGTTGATGGACATTTGGGTTCTTTCCATATTTTGGCAATTTTGAATAATGCTGCTATGAATATCAATGTGCAAGTCAATACTTTTGGATTTATTCCTAATAGTCAGATTATGGGATGGGGTGGTTTTAATCTTTTTTGGACCCTAGAAAATCATGTCCTTAGAGTTAATCAATTCCCTTTGTGTAAATCAATTGTAGGTGGGATCTTTTGATTAAATTACTTCATTAAGGGCCTTTGATTAGATTGTGTGACCCAGGGCATGTCTGACTCCTCTAACCGAGTCCTTTATATATGGAGGAATAAAAAACCACTGATACAGAAAAAAACTGCAAAGACAAAGAAAAAACTCCAGAAGCTGAAATCAATGTCAAGGAGAGAGAAAAGCTACAGATGGAGCAGTCAGAAGCTGAAAGAAATGAGGCCTGGAGGAGAAGGCAGATAGCAATTCTGGCAGATGCTGCCATTGTGCACTGCCATGGGAGAAGAATCCAGGACCACCTTCAGCTGGGCCTCAGGGAGAAAAGCACCAGCTGATCAAGCCTTAATTTGGACATTTTCACAGCTTTGGCACTGTAAAATTTTAACCTAATAAGTCCCCATTGTAAAACTCAACCCATTTCTGGTATATTCCTCCCAGCAGCTTTTAGCAAACCAAAACATGGTGCCGTATGGTAATTCTATACTTAGGGTTCTGAGGTCACAATAAACTGTCTTCCACAACAGCTGCATAATTTTACATTGCCACCAGCAATGGAGTGTTCCTATTTTTCTACATCCTCTACAACACTTGTTATTTTCCATTTTTAATAGCAGCCAATCTAGTCAGTATGAGATGGTATCTCACTTTGGTTTTGATTTGTATTTTCCTGATGGCTAATGATGATGAGCACCTTGTCATGTGATTTCTGGCTATTCATATATCTGTTTTGGAGAGATGTTAATTTACTAGGAAATATCCTAAAAATTTAAAGTAGCCAGTCAGGAGAAATCTGACCAAATGTTGCACAGATACCTTAAATGGAAATTTTTCTTTAATATTTCAAATTAGGCAAATCCAAAATGTAAGAACTACACATATGACAATTAATTCACAAAGTGTAATTTATCCTATAGGACATGTCCTAAGAATTTAGAGCAGCCAGTCAAGAGAAATCTGACCAAATTTAGCAATCAGCTATTTACATATCTAAAAAACAAACCTAAGTAATTTTCCAAACAAGAAACTTGAAAGTTTTTGTTAAATCCCCATTGGAAGATAGAAAGTGATGATTTAAACCTATATCCAGCCTTAACAGCCTTAATCCCAAGTACTGGGCTATTTCTCCATTCTGCAATTGAATAGCCAGAACCTCAATTTGTCCAACAGCTATGTATCAAACTCTTATTCCATTATGTGCATAGAAGAGATAAGTGTTCATTAATTAAAAAGCAAAACAAGAAGTCATTATATATCCATACTATTCTCTCAGCTCACCAACACTTACTGCAATCCCAAGCCTGTAAGTTGTGTCACTTAGTGAGAAGCTATATTTTATATTACATATATGTATGTTACTTGTGTGTATATATGTGTACACACACACATAAAATACTACATACAAAATGACTATTAAAAGTGCCTGCAAAAATTCACTTGCAATTGAGGCTATGGCTCCTATGTCTTGGGGTTGTTTGACTTCACAAGTTAAAAATACTGTTAACATTTCCCTTCCTTAAGACAAAATTTCATTGCATGTTCAATAAGTTTCTCCATCAAAAAATGGCTATAAGGTAAGTAAAAAACCAACTCAATCAAAACAAACAAAAACAAACAAACGAACCAGCCAACCGAGTGCATTTTCTCTCTTCAATTTGAACAGGCAATTTGTAAAAGTTATTGCTAACTAGATTATAAAATCTGTGGTACCTTCCAATTTTTCTTGCCTACCTTACTGTCCATGTTCACATTTCAAACCATGTCAACAGAGCCCACACTTCAGGGGTCAGCTGCTTGTCAGCCTTAGGTGCCTCTGTGATAGCCTTGTGATACAGGTCATTTCTCTTATTAAAGCATTATTGGAAGTTTTCTAAAAAGGGGGAGAATTGTGAAAGAGCAAGGAAGAATGTTGGGGACCCAAATCATGAAATATGGGCCTCCTGTTGGACCAAAAGGCCATTATCTTTCTGGCTCACAGTTCTAAGAATACAGGCTGGCCACCATGGGAAGCCATAAATCTGGACTCAATGTCCACTATATATATGGGCCTGCCTTCTGGTATGATGAATTTAGAGATGTTTTTGGAACAGACTTTCATTTTCAAGGAATTCCTGAGCTTTTTCTCTTCCTTTGAAGAGGAGGAAGTAATGAAGGTGGAAGGTGCATGTGTGCTTCCTGCAGGAAAATCAAAGCTTTCAGAAGAACTACACTCAGAGTCAGAAGATTTAAAATCATCTGTGCTATCAATGCTAAAAACTGATGCACTGGAAGACTCAGATTTTTTTTGGTTTAGGGTCTTGTAAACAGAGATACTACTTTTGCTGCCCTTTGTGCCCAATGTCTGTGGCTCATCCTGCTCACCAGGCACATGCACTTCATTTGTGTCCTGAACCTCACTGCTGGCCTCTTCAGGGCCTTTTGAGGAACTCATTTTCTGAAGGGGCCTCACCTGCTGAGCTGGGGTTTGGGTGCCAATATGCCACTCTACATTTTCACAAGTCCTGTCTTCAGAGAAGAGCCATTTTCTTCATTCCTGTACCTTTGGGGTTTTAAATGAACCTGGGGTGGAAGGGAACCTAAGCTAGGATTATGATATTGACCTGTGAAATGGATTTTTGAATGTGCATTTTTGGAAGCAGAGGTCTCATTTTGCTTCTTTTGTGCCTTTCCTTTGGCACTTTTCAATGCTTCCCAATCTTTTGCATATCCATGTTCTTACTCTGAAGCACTTTTTTCGTACTTAACGGAGGTTTTGATGTACTTGCTTGAGCAACTTGAACTACTCTGCCTCTGCTCTGAGCAATATTTGAAAACTTAACCACAGAATTTCTTTTCCAGCTTTCATTTTGGTTTCTCCCATAAACCTTTTGGTCAGTTTTAAGTTTTTTGTTCACAGTAGTTACACTTGGATTTCTCTATTTTTTATCTTCCTATTTAAAAGAATCACTTGCACTGCTATCTTTCTTAAATTCCTTTTCTTCAGCAACAACACTGTTTTTACATTTGTCACAGAGGATTTGCCTGGGTCATAGTTTAATAGCATTCATTATGGAAGTGGGTTCTTCCCTGTACATTTTTGTTTGAGTCGCTTAATTTTCTGAGGAGGTGGCTGAGGTATTGATTGGCTGTATGTTTCCCTGATAAAAAAGGGGGAGGATAAGGTGCTCCTTCATGGAAGAGAGGTGGGGGTTTGGAAGTCCATAGGTTTTCAGAAAGGCTTGGCTCTAGAGGCGGGACAAAGGAAGGGTCTTCAGGAACAGCCCCATTCACTTCCCGCTTGACTTCTTGGAATGCATTACTTAGAAGCTGCATGGCCTCAGGTTTATCCTTATATTCCCTTTTGGGAAATACTGTCACAGGGATCCATGGGTCCCAACCTTTTAAATGATCCAGGAGAAACCTGGAGAGGAGCTTCTTCCCAAGGAGGAACGGCAAGATCAGCATGTCCTCAATGATGTGGCCCAGCGTGACTCGCACCTCACAGCCTGGGATCTGTTGAGACACCCCAGAGTCCCCACCAGCCGGCAGCATGAGTGCTAGGGCTGCAGGCTGGGGCAGTGGTGGCTCATCCCTCTCCTCCAGAACCGGGGGCTGCTGTGGCGGTGCAGGAGAGGGTGGAGGGTCCCACTCTTCCTGAGGCACTGCTGCCACCGTCTCAGCAGTCAGATCCCGTGGCTTCTCCTCAGCCTCCAGCTCTGCAGCCCCAGCAGGGGCTTCTCCTCAGCCTCCAACACAGCAACCCAAGCAGGCGGCTTCTCAGCCTCCTGTTCCACCACCTCAGAGCTGTGGGGAGCTCTCCCTGGTGGCTGGTGGCCTGAGGAGCAGATGCTGCCTATGGCCTTTGCCCTCCAGCACACATGCTTTAGTGGCCGTGACCGGGAGGGGCTCCAGGTCGGCCTCGCTGCCGGGAATGGGCACCATCTCCAACTCGGCCTTACAGGCACCTGCCTCCCTGGGGGATGATGTAGTCGCTGCCAGTAAGATTTGGTAGGTTGTATTTTAACCTCAAGATTTTGTCTAAATTTGCACATGATGGCCTCTTTTATCATTAGTTGTTTAAGAGTATGTTGTTTACTTTCTATATATTTGTGAATTTTCCATTTCTCCCTGTTACTGATTTCAAACTACATTATACTATGGTCTGAGAATAAACCTTGTGTGATTCCAATATTTTCAAATTTATTGAGACTTGTTTTGTGACCCAACAAGCCTATCTCCCATCCAGGAGAATGATCATGTGCACTTGAAAAGAACATGTATTCTTTTTGTTGGGTAAATTGTTTTATATACATATGTTAGGTCTAGTTCATTTAGAATATAATTCAAGTCTTGTTCTTCTATGATCTTCTGACTAGATAGATGTTCTATCCATTATTGAGAGTGACATATTAAAGTCTCCTTTGATATGATATAATAGTCTCCTTTAATTGATGTAGAACCATCAATTTCTCCCTTCAAATCTGTCAGTTTTGCTTCAGATATTATGGTGCATATATATTTATAATTGTTACATTTTCTTTTTAATTGTCCCCCTTTTCAGTATGTAGTGACCGTCTTTGTCCCTCATAACTGTGTTTTGAGTTAGTCTATTTTTTTCTGGTATTCCAATATAGCAGGGAGCCATGTAAACTGACAGTTTCCCACCAAACTTAGAGGGATATGTCAGACCAAAGAAAGACTAAGACAAGTCCTGTTTATTGAGTAAATGGGCACTTATTGGGGGCTGATGTGGGGAAGCTTTTCACACAGTGGTAGAACTGAGCCTGGTCATGGCCTAGAACCTCAACCTCAGCTGGGGGAAGATAGTGTGGTGCTCCTGAGGCTCAATGTCTGCACTTGCCACAAAGCAAGAGAGTCTTTTATCCTACATGTCTACGTGTGCATGTGCATGTCTTGTGGTAGTGATGAACTCCCTTAGCCTTTGCTTATTTGGGGATATCTTAATCTCTTCCTCATTTTTGAAAGAACATCTTGTTGGATATAGAACTCTTGGATGGCAGTTGTTTTATTTCATGTTACATATTTCAACCCACTTCCTTCTTGCCTCCAAGGTTTCTGATGAGAAGTCAACATTTGATTATAATTGGAACTCCCTTTTGCATAACACATTGTTTTTCCCCTGCAGCTTTCAGAAGTGTCTTCTTGTCCTTTGCATTTTATATTATGATACAAATATGATGAGTTACTATTTTTCATGTTTATCCTGTTTGGTGTTCACTGGGCTTCTTGGATGTGCAAATTTATGTCTTGCTAAATTTGTGAAATTCTGTGTTATTATTTCTTTGAATATTCCTTCAGCCTCTTTCTTTTTTTCTCCCTCTCTTGGACTCCCAAAATGCACATATTGGTTTGGGTGATGGTTTCTCAGAGGTGTCTTAGGCTATTTTTGCATTAAAATTTTCTTTTTTGTACTCCCCAGCCTGACTCATTTCAAATGTCTGGTCTTCAGTTCACTGGTTCTTCTGCCAGCTCTAATCTGTTCTTTACCTTTACTGGACATTTTTTATTTCAGTTATTGTGACCTTTATCTCTAGAAGTTCTGTGTGGTTTCTTTTTTAAAATTTCTGTCTCTTCAGTAAGACTCTCATATTGCTTATTCATTGTTTTCCTGATATCCTTTAGTTCTTTCTCTGTATTTTATTTCATCTCTGTAAGCATTTTAAAGATCATTTTCTTAAAGGCTTTTTTCCTCCAGTATATTCAAATTCTTCTCTTTTTGTTTTTGTTTTCCAGATTTTATCCTCTTCCTCTGGATGCTATATATTTCCTGTTTCTTCATTTGTATTTTATTCTTGTTGCACACTCCATTAGTCAGACTTCTGTAGGGAAATAGAACCAACAGGTGATATCTGTAAATAGTATGAGATTTTATAAAATTGTCTCATGTGACCATGGGGATGCACTAGTCCAAATTCTGTAGGGCAGGTTGCAAGCCAGGGACTTGGATGAAGGTCCTTTATGAGTTCCCATAAGATGCTGTCTGTCTGAATTAGAAATGGATATTCTCTCTCTCTGAATGCTGAAATCGCTTCCCTTTCTAAGTCCTTCCACTGAATGAATGAGATGTCACTCATTGTTGATGGCAATCTCTTCAGTTGAGTGTAGGTGTAATCAGTGATGTATGCAACCAACTCAGTCATGAAATGCCATTGTATTTCAATTAGCCCAGTGCTTGCTTGATCAAACAACCAGGCACCATTACCTGGCCAAGTTGACACATTAGCCTAACCATCACACACACTATACATTTTAATACATTTTAATGCTAACTCAGGTATATTCCTTGAGATGTCTGTTTCTTTGTTTTGTAACCAGCTGGTGATAGGACAGATATTTTAAAAATATACTTTTTATATTTTTAAAAAGAAACTTAGATTACATAAATGTTACATAAAAAAAAATAGGGGATTCCCATATGCCCTGCTCCATAGCCAACCCACATTTTCCCACATCAACAACATCCTTCATTAGTGTGGTACATTTGCCACAATTGATGAACACATAGTTTACACTCTCACTCACACATTTTGTAAGTTATTACAAGATAAACAATGGCCTGTATCTCTCATTTCAATGTCATTCAGGACAATTCCCAAGTCCCAATAATGCCCCCAAGTTACACCTATTTTTCCCTCTCTGACCCCTCAAAATCTCCAGTGGCCACTGCCTCCACATAAATGATAAATGTCCTTCCATTGCTAGGATCACAATAAGTCGATAGTAGAATAACAGTAAATTTACTCTAGTCCTTCATTCAATCCCCAATCCTAAGGATCCTGGGATGGTGATGCCCACTCTGCCTCTAATTGAGAGGGGGCTGAGATCCCATGGGGCAGATGGATGGGGCTATAAAGCTTGCAGGTACAGACTCTCTTTTTTCCTTGACATGGTCGTTGTCAATCATCATCTCTTTGTTAGTTGTCCTGGGTGAGTTCCATGAACTGGAGAGTAGGTGTTGCAAATCTGTTGAGATTCAGGGCCCAAGTGTTACATGGATAGCCCAATGATTTACACCTCTTGGACATACACCTATCAACTCTAGTACTAACTATAGGTTCATAAAGAAGGGACAGAAGAGCCATGTGTAGGGAAACCACAACTGAGACCAATTTTGTCATACTAGGGAGCATAAATTCCAAAATAGGGCCCACTGGCAGGGTACCAAATGCCTGAGCTGTCTGTCCAGCATATAATGTCTTGATGTCTCCAGAGCCCTTAGTAGCCCTGCTATTTGAGGCAATATTTACTTTCACAGTCAATGAGTTCCTGCTGAGATGTGCATAAGCTTAACCTCTGGAAAGACCTCCCAAATCATTTTAAAGTTTCTTAGCCATATAAACTAATTTGTCTTTACCCTTTCCCCCTCTTGGTCAAGGTCTTTTCCCAGTTGCATTGCTAGTTGGTGCTTGGTAGTATTCCCTTGGTGCCAGGGAGGCTCATTCCCAGGAATCATGTTCCACATTGGGGGGAAGGTAATGCATTTATATGCTGAGTTTGGCCTAGAGAGAGGCCACATTTGAGCAACAAGGAGGTTCTCAGGAAGTAACACTTAGGCACCCTGTAATACTAGGCTAAATTTCAATTTCAAAAGTAAAAGTTCATAAGTACAGTGGTCAAAACTGCATGGTATTGGCACTAGGATAGACATAGTGACCACTGGAACTGAAGTGAGAGTTCTGATATAGATCCCCACATATACAGTCAACTGATTTTTGACAACACCACCAAGTACATTCAACTGGGAGAGAATGGCCTCTTCAACAAATGGTGCTTGGAGAACTGGATATCCATAACCAACAGAATGAGAGAGGAATACCACCTCACACCTTATACAAAAATTAACTCAAGATGCATTAAAGATATAACTATTAGAGCCAAGACCATAAAGATCTTAGAAGATAATGTAGGGAAGCATCTACAGGATCTTATATTAGGAAATGGTTTAAAAAACTTTACACTCAAAGCATGAGCAATGAAAGGAAAAATAGATAAATGGGATCTCCTCAAAATTAAAAACTTTTGCACCTCAAAGGAATTTGTCAAGAAAGTGAAAAGGAAGCCTACTCAATGGGAGAAAATATTTGGTAACCATATATCTGATAGGGGCCTATATCCAGCATATATAAGAAATCCTACACCTCAAAACTAAAAAGACATACAACCCATTTAAAAAATGGGCAAGTGATATGAATAGAAACTTCTACAAAGAAGAAATACAAATGGCTAGAAAGCACATGAATAGACACTCAACATCATTAGCTATTAAGGAAATGCAAATGAAAACCACAATGAGATATCATCTTATACCCATTAGACTGGTGACTATTAAAAAAACACAGGACAGACTGGTGACTATTAAAAAAACACAGGACAGATATTTTTTGCCTACTCCAACAATTTCTACCAGAGTAAAATCTCCATTCAAGAGATATGCCCAAGAACCATTTCCTGTTTCAGCTGAACTACATGACTGCCTTGGAAGAAGCCTTGTATACCTGTGTAAGAATCACCATGAAAGAAAGGCAGTGGGGTCCCTGGCACAAATGTTCCCCTGCAGTTGGCCCAATTGGGAGCTGACCTGCAGGGGTGCTCAAGATCCATGAATCACTGAGGCCCATATGAACAACAGAGCAGAGGGAACCTGAGTAGTAGCTTCTTGAATTAGCGTAGTATTTCCTTTTTATTCCCACAGAGAAACATGTTTCCAATAGACTGTTCCTTTCTAATATATACAAATATGTTTGAAAATACTAATCTAAGTATGTTTGATAGTTTTTGTGATAGTTTGTGCTAATGTGTACATCATGCATATTATTGTGTGTTCATTTGCATGTGTTAATATGTGTGCATTCATGTGCAGGTAGATGTCTTACCCTGTAGGTGCTAGTGTGTATATCAGTGTGTGTATTTGTGTTTATTACTTTGCAAGCAAGTATGTGTTAATTTGGGTATATTCATGTGTGTGAATCTTTCCATATGTGTTAGGTTGTGGTTGCTTCTGTGTGTCTGAGTGTGGGTTAGTGCGTAATTGTGTTAGTGTTTATAGTTGTGAGCATAGGTTATTTTATGGCCATTAATGTCTGTGTTCATATGTGTGTTTATCTATGTGTACATTGGTGTATGTGTAAGTGTGATTGTGGTTCTGTCTCTTATCTCATTTGTAAATTTTTCAGTAACAATCACTTCTTCTAATTTTTACTTATGAGGATGGAGGACAATAGCCATAGGGATACTTTGTTTGTGGGTTTACAGAACAATCATGTATAAAATACAGGATTCCAATACATCAGCCAATGTTTGTACCTTTCATTGGTAGGGAACATATTTTACAGTGGAAGGTAACACATTTTTATGACTGTGCTGTTGACTATAGTCCATGGTTTCACTTAGGTTCACTATTTGTGTAGTGTAGTTCTATAATGGATTTTGAGTCTTGAGGAATCGAGTTTGCTGTGACAGTTTTTATTGTGTGCTCAATTCTTTCCCCAACAAGGCTGCTCTAGAGAAGAGAAATAATGTCACACAAGTGGGGTCAAATTCCGACAAATAAAATACCTGTTCCAGAAGTTATTTGCATTAGGCCCCACCTAATCTAAAACTCAGGTTAAGGAGGAAGAGGATGGTGCTAAAATGGTGGCCTTTTCTCTACTAAGATGAGACAGAGTCCAAAGAACTGGAGAGTAGGTGTTACAACTGAGATTCAGGGCCCAACTAGCACATGGACAGCCCAAAGACTTAAGACTCTTGAACATGCACCTTAATTGGACAGTCTTCTTATCATTTTAAGTGAAACTTTCTCCCCCTGTTAAAAATTAGGCCAGGGGCATTAACTACAGAAGGGTATACCACTGATAAGTTCAGAATGAATGATATTACAACAGCAAAGAGGAGGCAACATAGATAATCTTGGTTCTTCAAATATCAGATACTTCCATATTATACCAGTAGAAGAGTGGAATGAATTCCATCTCCCAAAGGCTTAGTCCAAAAACTTTCAGTTGGCATTTGCACCAAACAAGTCTTCCCATACCTCTGACATCATCTGCTGGGTTATGAGATCCAGCCAGCTTTCTAGGGTATTGGAAACCTTTATTGTAAGATCTCCACTATAGATCTCAACACCACCAACTATCTCCTTAGGCAGGTAGGCCCCCTGATCAATTTGGACATTAATATCTTTTTGGTGGCAATTTCTTACATAGGAATCACTTTTTGTACTGCAGCATTTACCAGAGGGAAATCCTGTTTCCTGCAATGAATAATCATTTGGGGCTCCAGCATCTGGTACAAACCCTGGAGGACCAGTCCATCCAGCAGCACTTGGTACCTGGTTGTATTTTTTTTACTATCTTGCTGAGTCTCTGTTTGCTTCATTTAGTAGGTCTATGATAAGGTCATCTCTGGCTCTGAGGACTTTAAGCCTTGCTTGATTCATTAAATTGAATATCTGAATTTTCTTTTGCTGCTCAATCTGCTTTTCTTTCTTTGCACAGAATATTCCATAATCTTCAGTCTTTGGGTTTGCACAAGATGACCTTTATCAATGTTGAACTCTTCTGCCTTTGCATCTATTTCTTCTGCTTTTTCATTAACTTCTTGTTCAATGAAAGCCATTATGTCCTTGATCTGCTTTTGCATGTCAGCATCACTGAGGGCCATGGTGAAAGTGATGCCAGCGTAGTGGACAAAAGGTTCAAGTTTAGATTTCAGAAGGACAGTGGAAGGAAAGGGAGAAGAAAATCTGGCCCCCATTTGTAATTACATGATTTTGTTAAAGGTGCAGGACCTTATATTTCTTCATATTTCCTAACTTTCCAACAAAACTCAGATGCTATAAAAGAATGTCTTAAAACTCTAAGCTCCAAATTGATGCCATCTCCCCAATGGATTTTTCAACTTTTTACTGATGAATAACTCATCTTGAGCACAAAAATATATTGAAAAAATTAAGCTATATGTCCACCTCTGTAGGTGCCACACAGTTCAACAGACAGGCCCTTCATTAGTCTCTGCTAACTCAATGTACTCTGTCCCAATTGTGATATAAAGGAGAATGAGGCAGATCCATCTTCTGCTGACTGTACTGATCAAGCTCAAGACTGATGGAACTTGCCCCATATTCTCTGGGGACTGCATTGAATTCTAGAAGGGCTGCCAGATCAGCACTCTAAAGGGAGGGACTGGGACCACACTTGAACCCAGGAATAACCCTGGGAACCTACATGAAATAATCTTAACAAAACTCATGGGGCATTTGACATTGAGTGGACATGCAGCATTGAACTTCGTCTTCCAGGATTTTTTCTAGATCATCAGTTCTCAAGCCACACTGTGGGTAAGATGTACCTGCAGGACTTGGATTCTGAGGACCAGCTCCCAAAACCTTTCAACTACTACTGACCTAGATATTCAGTAAGAATCAAGGGTGATCATGATGGTCAGAGAGGCTACACATATTTACAAAATCTCTCCCCAAAAATGGAAGTCTGTATTTATGTATTTATATAAAACCTAATTAAGGGGCTCTCTGAAAACAAAGAAGAGCAACAAAATGTTTCCTATGTAGTGACTAGACCTCCAGGTATAAATGGAAAGCAGATTCCCTGTTCTCTAATTGCACACCTGACACAAATAAATTTACATAAATATACAAATTTCAATGTAAGTGGTGATTTAAAAATCAGTTAAAACTCTGTATGATATTGCACAATTTTTTCTCTAAAAAGGTGTCTGGCATTGCTACAGACCCCACAGAACTAAAAAATCAATCATAAGATGATACTATGAAAACTATATAACAAATTAGAGAGCATAGATGAAATGGGAAAATGCCTAGGATCACCTGAAAAACCTACACTGACTCTGGAAGACATAGAAGAGCTCAACAAACAAATTGCATACATACAGATTGATTCAGTCAGCACAAATTTCCCAAAAAATAAAATCCAAGAATAAGATGGCTTCACTATGAATTCTACCAATCATTACAAGAAGAATTAGTATGATACATGTTCAAACTCTTCCAAAAACTGAACAGGATGGAAAACTACCTAACTCATTCTATGAAGCCAACATCACTTTAATACCAAAGACTAATAAAGATATTACAAGAAAAGAAAAGATCAATTTCTCTTATGAATAGAAATGGAATAGTCTTCAACAAAATACTTGCACATAGAATCCAACAGAACATTAAAAATTTATACACCTGAGTTCCGGCAAGATGGCATTGGTTTAGTTGGTAGGTGTATGCCCAAGAGACTTGAATCTTTTGGTTGTCCATGTGCCAGCTGGTCCCTGAGCCTCAACAGAGTTGCAACACTTACTCTCCAGCTCATTGGACTCACCCAGGACAACTAAAAAGGAGATGATGATGGACAACCACCATACCAAAGAACCAAGAGAGTCTACAACTGCAAGCAAGAGAGTCCCATCTATCAGCTGTATGGGACTGAAGCCCTTTCTCTATTGGAGGTAGAATGGGCATCACTGTCCCAGAATCCTCAGGATTGGGGAATGAAATATGGACTAGAGTGGACTTACTGGTATTCTACTATAGACTTATAGTGATTCTAGTAATGGAAGGAATTATATCATTGATGTAGATTCAGTGCCCACTGGACATTCTGAGGTCAGAGAGAGGGAAAACAAGTGTAATATGGGACATTTTTGGGACATGGGAATTGTCCTGATTGAAATCGCAATGACAGATACAGGCCATTATATATCTTATCATAACCTACAGAATTGTGTGGGAGAGAGTGTAAACTACAATGTAATCTATAATCCATGGTTAGACTCAAAACTCCAAATTGTGTTCATCAATTGCAATGAATGTTCCACACTAATGAAAGTTGTTGATAACGTGGGTAAATGTGGGAGGTCTGGGCAACAAGGTATATGGGAATCCCCTATATTTTATATGTAACATTTATGTAATCTAAATTTAAAAAATAAAATGAAATGAAAAATATATTCTTTAAAAAGATGAAAAAAATTATACACCATGATTCAATGGGTTTTACCCCAGGTATGCAAGAACAGTTCAATATAAGAAAATCAATTAATGCAATACACTATATTAACAAAATGAAAGGGAAAAGCACATGAGTTTCTCAATTTACACAGAAAAGACACTTGAAAATATCCAACATACTTTCTTGGTAAAAATACCTAGAATGGGAGGAATAGAAAGAAACTTTCTCAGCATGACAAAGGGCATACACGATACATGAAAAGCCACAGCTAATATCATACTCAGTGAAGAAAGACTGAAAGCTTTTGCTCTAAGATAGAGAAGAAGACAAGGATGCCCACTGTCACAACCATTATTCTGCACTGTACTGGAAGTTATAACCAGAGCAGTTAGGCAAGAAAAAAAAATAAAGAAAATGCATTCATATAGGAAAGGAAGAAATAAAAATTTCACTAGTTGCAGATGACAAGATCTTATATAGAGAAAGTCCCGAAATATCTACAACAAAGTTAATAGACCAATTAAACAAATTCAGCAAAGCAGTGGGATACAAGATCAACATTCAGAATGTAGTTGTGTTTCTATTCACTAATAATGAGCGATATGAGGAGGAAAGCAAGAAAAAAATCTGTTTTCAAGAGGAAGTAAAACAATCAAATACCTAGGAATAAATTTAACCAAACAATTTGTATAGAATTTCTCTTTAGGTTGATTGTAAAGGTTTGGAACAACATGGCGGTGATGGTAGCACTTTCTTTTGTGTGTAATTAACAGCACTGAATTATATAGGTGAATGTTGTTAAAAGAGGAAACCTCAGGTAACATATGTTACTAGAATAAAAATGAAATGATAAGACATAGGACTGTATAACACAGTGAACCTTATTGTTAATGATGGACTATAGTCATTGGTACAAGTAGAATATTGACAATAGTTAATAGTACTAATTTTTCTTTATTTTTAAAGGAGCTTTAGAGTACATAAATGTTACATCAAAAATATGGGGAATTCCCATATATCCCAACCCTCCCTCTCTCACAATTCCCCCATCAACATCTTTCATTAGTGTGGTACATTTTTTTTTTTTTTTACAATTGATGAATACATATTGAAGAATTGCTACTAAGTGTGGTCTATAGTTTACATTATGTTTTACATTTTACACCACACAATTTTATAGGTTTTGACAAAATGTATAATGGCTTGCATATTTCATTGCAATATCATGCACATCTATTCCAATGTCTCAAAAATAATAGGGGCACAAGACCGTGTGTAGGAAAATGATAAATTTGTCCAACTCTGATTCCCTGGGGGAGATTTACTATTTTAATAACCTTTTCTTAATTGTAACAAAGCTAACAACTGTGTAAAAAATACTACAATTTAAAAAGTACTATCAGCAATTGTAACAAATATTCCACACGCATTCAAGGTGTTGGTGATGGGGTGGTGTTTGGGAATCCTTCATTTTATGTATGATTTTTCTGTAAACCCACAACTTCTCTAATGAAAAGAATTTTTTAAAAAATTAGAAACCAGAAAGTATTGCTTTGAGAAATAAAAAAGTACCTAATGAAAAAAATATAAAGAGTACCTAGATGAATAGAGGATAGGGTGAGAAGTCTTGATGTTATGTTAGTTTTCTCTGAATTAATCTATAAATTTAACTGCTGCAATGAAAATTGCAGATTTTTTTTGTAGAAATTGACCAGTTTATTTTAAAATCATAAAGAAATGCAAGAGAACTAGAATAGCTTGTAGTGAGAATTAAATGAGAAAATGCATATGAAGCATTGGGCAAAGTGTCTATCATTTGTATTAAAATAAGATGTTAATAAATATCATAACTAAAATGTTGCATCTTAAAATCCCTACAATTTTTGTAGGTTAGCGCTTCTCACACTTGAATGAGCATAACATCCAGGAATCTTTTTAAAATGTTGATTCTGAATCAGTAGGTCTGGGGTGTGGCCTAAGACTGTGCATTTCTAACAATTAAGAATTGAATGAACATTTTAAAAAATTAGAAATGAATTCAGTTGTTCAATTTTTAAATTTTCTGCTTTCTAAATTGTGCATAATTATTTTTAGAATAAAAAAATTAATATTGTTCTTATAGAAAGAAGTACCAAGCATATCCATTGTCCCTGATAGGTTAAATTGTAGAAAAAACAATCTAAATATCTACTGTTATAAAATTGGACTCCAATGATTGGTTGCTGCTTTCAGGGCAGCTGTCCTGGCACCTGCTTTGAGTTGGCAGGAGTTGCCCAAGGAACTGTTGAAAGTCATTAAAGCAGAGGAAGAGGGGCCCCATTCAGACAGTGGGATGTCATGGGAATGATCAGAGGCTTTGTGGGGCTGACTGTGTCACTGTTGGAGGCCTGTGGTCAAGTCCCAGACCAGGTATTTCTGGTACTGGGCAGAGTCAGGCAGTTGGTGAGTGCTCCCAAAGTGAGTGTTGCCTGGCAACCCCTCACTGTGTTATGGAATCCTGAGTGTTTTGATTCAGACTAGCTCTGTCAAGGCAGCAGTTCAGGACACTTGGTGGGATCTTCTGAGGACATTGGCTGCTTTTCTCAGAGTAGACCAAGTAGTTCTTTGACCCACAGCGATGTCCTCCTGGCTTGGTGGCCTTGGCTCCAGCTTGGGCCATTCTCTGGGACAAGTGGGGCATCCTGGCTTCCCTTACTGACAGATGTCAAACTTTAGAAAGGGTAAGTTGGTAAAGGGCATGGAGGATGTGGAGGCAGCATTACCTAACTCTAGGAGAGAGGAAATTGAAGCCATTCATTCAAGCTTTAAGTTTAGAGAATAAGAGACTTAAATATTGTACAGATCTAGAAGAGAATCACGAAGCATCAGAGTTTCAAGTAAATTAGCAATCTACAAGTTACCATCTTAAAGCACCACCAATTGTGCTACAAGATCAGTTGCAGAAGCTGCAGCCAGCCACTCAGCCAGTACTTTCAGGAGCTGGTGGTGTAACAGCAATCACTGCATCACCTTCATTTTGTTATGGTATGAGTCATCATGATTCAGCTTTCCATGGTGATGACATGGACTATGGTAACATAATTTGGTCACAACAAGAAATAAACAGATTGTCAAATGAAGTTTCAAGACTTGAGTCTGAGGTTGGTCATTGGAGACATACTGCTCAGACACAAGGAAAAGGTAGCCCTGATCAAAGTGAAATCTGCAAACTGCAAAATACTATCAAGGAAATTAAACAGAACCTAAGTCAAGAAATTGATGAAAGTCAACATGAAATGTCAGTATTGCAGAATGCACATCAACAGAAATTGACAGAAATAAGTCACCGGCATCAAGAAGAATTAAGTGACTATGCAGAATGAGTTGAAGAACTTGAAAATCTATTTCAACAAGGTGGCGCAGCATTTGGAGTAACTGATCATTCTAAAATTCATGAAATGCAAAGACCTATTCAAATTCTACAAACTGAAAAAGTAGAGTGTACAAAAAAAAATTAAGGAACTGGAGTACAGACTAAAAGACTTAAATGAAAAATTATCTTCTGCACAAAATGAAAGAAATATTTTGAGGAGGGAAAAAATTGCTAAATATGGAAAAGAGACAAATCATTGAAGAATGTGACAGATTGAAACAAGAATGTTCTAAATTATAACTTATGTTATGAAGCAAAGTGATACTGTGACAGAAAAGGGAAGAATTCTTCCATGGAGTATATCATTGGAAGAAGTATTCAGACTACAACAAGCATTGACTGATGCTGAAAATGAAATAATGAGACTGAGTAGTTTAAACCAGGATAACAACCTCATTGAAGACCATCTGAATTTTAAAAAGCAAATCCAAACTTTACAAAAGGAGAAACCATTACTGGGTCAAGAAAAGGAAGAACTTCAAATATCACTTTCAAAATTGAACAATGAATTTGAAGTAGTTAAAAGTATAGCCACAAGAGATATGAATTTGGATTCAGAATTAAATGATTTGAGGCTTACTTTGGAGGCAAAGGAACAAGAACTCCATCAGAGTATTCCTGAAAAGGAAATACTGTTAACTAAGATAGAAGAATTAGAAAAACAGAAACAAGAAGCTGCAAACATATAATTCTGATGAAAGAGCAACTATCAGAAAAACAAAGTGAAGGAAAAAGCATCATTAGTAAAATGAAACAATATCTGGATGATGAAAGAAAGTGTCAACTTGAAGATGACAAACTGAACATTACTAAAGAATTAGATGTACAGAATGAAAAGTTAATTCAAAGTGAACTGGTCCTTAATAATATGCATTCAACCCAGCAGAAGCTTAGAGATAAACTAGAAGATTTAGTAAATCAGCTAAACAAACCACAAAACAATAATTTAAATATTCAGAAGGAGAACGATCAACTTAAGGAACTTATTATACAAAATGAGGGGGAGTTTTCAAGAGTCGAGATTGAGTTAACTCAGTCTCTTATGCAAATCTGCAACAGTAATTTTAAGGATGACTTAAAGAAAGGGAAGCTGAAGTTAGAAATTTAAAGCAAAATCTTTCAGAAATGGAACAGCTCAGTGGAAAGTTAAACTTACTTTTGATGTTAAAAAGGAAAATGAAAAGTTGGTTTTAGCATGTGAAGATGTAAGACACCAATTGGAAAAATCTACTGCTAGTAACAAGGAGATTTCCCTAGAGAAAAACATCATTGTGGAGGCTTTTAGAATGGAAAAAAGGCAGTTAAAAGCAGAATTGTGTTGGGTTGAAAAAAGGCTGTTGGAAGAATCAAACAAGTATGAGCAAACCATTGGAGAAATGTCTAATGCATGTAACCTAAATAGCTCTGCCTTACAGCTGGAACATGAGCATTTAATTAAACTCAGTCAAGAGAAAGATTTTGAAATATCAGAACTCAAAATGAATATTGAGCTGATGGATTCTGATCATAAGAAAACTGAGGAAATGTTGTCAGCTAATTTAGAAGAGCAGAAGCAATTGGCCCAACTTATAAAAGAGAAAGAAATTTTTATTGAAAAGCTTAAAGGAAGAAGTTCAGAGCTCCAGGAGGAATTAGATACATGTATTCAAACCTTAAGGAAAAATGAAATTTTGCAACAAACCATAGAGGAAAAAGACAGAAGTCTTGTATCCATGAAAGAAAAAAAACAATCATCTGAAAGAACTGGAAAGACTCAGGAAGCAGCAGAGTCGAGCTGCACCTGTGGCTGAGTCCAAAACTCTAGATATTATTATAAAACTGGAATCTGAGGTATCTCAACTGAATGTAATAAAGAGTGGTCTTGAAGAGGAAATAAAACATCATCAAAAGACAATTCAAGATGAAAACCAGAGTAAGATGCAACTACTTCAGTCTTTACAGGAGCAGAAAAAGGAAATGGAAGAGTTTCAATACCAGCATGAGCAAATGAATGCCACCCAAACCCGGCTCTTTTTAGAGAAAGACGAGGAAATTAGGAATTTGCAAAAAAACTATTGAACGTCAGCACCCAGTTGCATGAGGGAAGACAAGGCATTCAAACAGAGAATTCTATTTTTGCAGAAACAAAAGTTCAGAGCCTTCATATAGAAAATGGAAGTGAAAAGCATGATTTATCTAATCATGAAACTGAAAGATTAGTAAAAGGGATAAAAGAACAAGAATTGGAAATTAAACTTCTAAATGAAAAGAATATATCTTTAATAAAACAGATTGAAAAGTTGTCCAAAGATGAGGTTGTTAAACTAACTCAGATAATCCAGCAGAAAGATTTGAAAATACAAGCTCTTCATGCAAGAATCTCTTCAGCTTCCTACACCCAGGATGTTGTTTACCTTCAACAACAACTGCAGGCCTATGTCCTGGAAAGAGAACAAGTATTAGCTGTTTTGAGTGAGAAGAGTAGGGAAAATAGCTACCTAAAAAGAGAATATCACAAAATGATGGACATATTTGTTGCCAAAAAGCAGCCCTTATTAAGTTGCAAGATGAATATAAAACTTTGTCCACTAGATTTGAAATTAGTGGCCAGGATATGTTTAGAGAAACTGTGAAGAATTTATCACATAGCATTCAAGAAAAGGACATTGAAATAGATGCATTAAGTTAGAAATGGCAGACTTTATTGATTGTTTTACAGACATCCAACACAGGTGACAATGTTGCAGGTGTTAACAGTAATCAGTTTGAGATGCTACTACAGGAATGCGATAAATTTAAACAACAAGTAAAGAAAATGGAAGAGTGGAAACAAGTGATGACCACAGTACAAAATATTGAGCATGAGTCTGCCCAAGTACAGGAAGAACTTCATCAAATTCAGGCACAGGTTTTGCTTGACAGTGATAATAATTCTAAATTACAGGTAGACTTTACTGGCCTAATCCAAAGCTATGAGCAGAATGAAACTTAAATAAAAAATTTTGGTCAGGAATTAGCACAAGTTCAGCACAGCCTAGGGCAGCTTTGCAATACCAAGGATCTTCTGTTAGGAAAACTTGATATTATTTTACCACAGTTCTCCTCTGGACCATCAATTATTTCACAGTTAGCAGAGTCTCTTGAGGCAGTTAAGTCTGATATACTGACTGAGTCTTCTAAATTGCCTCAATGAGAGTTAGAAGAGTTAAGAAAACCACTGTAGGAAAAAGATGCAACAATTAGAACTCTACAGGAAAATAATCACAGATTATCTGATTCAATTGCTGCCACCTCAGAGATAGGAAGAAAGAACATGAAGAAAATGATTCAGAAATTGAACAGAGTAAGGAAAAACACGATGCTTTACAAAAATTACTTACAGGAAAAGAACTCTTAATTGAAGCCAAAAGTGATCAATTACTGTCTCTAAATGAAAATTTCACTAACAAAGTGAATGAATATGAACATTTGAGGCAGGCAGTGATAAACCTGAAGGAGAGAATATTAATTTTAGAAATAGACATTTGTAAACTTAAAAAGGAAAATGAAAAACTAGTAGAAACAGCCAGGTAAAGGAAACAGAATATCAAGCATTACAAGAGACTAACATGAAGTTTTCCTTGACCCTGTAAGAAAGGGAGTTTGAATGTAAAGCAATGAAGGATAAGGCTCTTGCTGTTGATCAACTATTAAAAGAAAAGGAACAGGACAAGACTGGGGAGTTAAATCAGCTTTTAAATGCAGTTAACTCCACTCCACCTCCAAGTGAGAGAAGGTTTATATTCCATGGATACGGTGGATGGGATTATCCTGCCTGCAGCTGCAGGCCCTCTCCATTCCCTGGGATGGCCGTTGCCCATAGTCATCTCCTCGCCGGGTGACTTGGATGAGTCCATTGAGCTATAGGGTAGGGGTTGCAGCTTCACCGAGATTGCAGGCACAGCTGGCACATAGGTAGGCCAGAGGCTCCAGTCTCTGAAGGTACACTTAAAAACTCAAGCATCACATATAGGTTTGAATAGAAGGGACTAAGGGACGATGTGCAGGGAGGACTTATTTGAGTCCGACTCTGTCACTCTCAGGAGCACAGATTTCAAAGAGGAGCCCACTAATAAGGCATCCATCTCTGGGGTTATCCCCACTTATATAGGACCTGGGTGTCTCCAGAGCCCTCAGGAGCCCCTCTGAATGGGGTGACATCCACCCTGGTGTTCTATGAGATCCTACTGAGGTATGTGTAAGCATTACCTCTGGGATGACCTCCCGACTCTCTTTGAAGTCTCTTAGCCACATAAACTCATTTCTCTTTACTCTTTCCCCCTTTTATTCAGGTTTTTTTTTTTCCAATCATGTTGCCAGTTGGCACTTGTTATTCATCCCTCGTTGCTAGGGAGGCTCATCCCCAGGAGTCATGTCCCACGTTGGGGGAAGGTAATGCATTCAAATGCTGAGTTTGGCTTAGAGAGAGGCCACATTTGAGCAACAAGGAGGCTCTCAGATGGCAACCCTTAGGCACCCCATAACAGCAGGCCAAGTTTCAGTTACATGAGCAAAGACTCGTAAGGCTAGTCCTCAATAACCGGAACCCATCAGTGGGCCATCCTCTTTTGCCAGACACTTCCTCTGCACTCAGGGGACTGCTGCTGCTCCCTTGAAGAATGTGGCAGAGTTCTCCAAGTTGGGAATTCAGATTCCCTCATTTATTGAGTGATTGTCTGCCCTCTGTGACCATGTCCCATCCCTAGATAATTTGAACAATATTATATATCTTTCATGTAAATTCAGATGAACTTACTCCCCTGAATCCCACATCCCAGACACCCCACACCAATGAACTTTTACAGCCCCCACTGTAACCCTTCTGTGATCCAAACCTTCCCTGAACATGAAGCCCATATAATAATGAAAT
>JAQZBX010003879.1:0-40961 GCA_029593785.1 Cabassous unicinctus
CTCACAGCTTACAAAATATTGTGAAAGACAAATGGAAAATAAATAAGCCAACAGACAAATATTTAATTATAAATTGAGGTGAATGATATGAAGGAAAAGGTCAGAGAACAATGTGAATCAGCCTAATTTATTTTAGGAGATTAAGGAATTCTTCTTAGTAAAAATGAAATTTCAGCTAAGCTTTAACCGATGAGTAGGATTTAACCAGACAAAAAATTGAGGAAAGAATATTCTGGAAAGAAGAAACACCTCTTGTGAAAGATTTGAGGATGGATGGTAGAAGATACAGTGCTTTTGGCGAGCAGAGGACTTTTCCCCAGAGCATTTATTATAGCACATATTATTTTCCTCTTTCTCTCCACAATAGAATGAAATAAGGATGAGCACAGGAGTTTGTTTTATTTACTGCTGTAACGTCAGTGCTGAGGTCAGTGCCTAGGTAATGATCCTAAATAAATAATTGTTCAATGAGTGAACAAGTGAACAAATGATTCTTAGTAATAATACTATCCATCTTCCTTGATCAGTGGTATGTAAGTTAACAAAGTGTGAAGTTTCTGAGCAGCATGGTTTCCTAACTGTTCCTTGGATACAATAAAAGGTTTTGCCATAAGAAGAAGTGAAAATAATGACTTCACAACCTTAAATTGGATGAAAACTCTTGCCCTTGCCCAATTGGGTGAAAATAACAGAAATCCAGGATAACCGTAGCTGGGAAGAGGGAACAAAGCTGAGGACAGTGTCATGACCAAAATGTTTGTTCAGTTATTTCGCTTTCGACATTTGCCTGACCCTCCAAAATATAAAAGTATTCATGAATAATGGAATGGGAACATGTGAAAGAATTTTGTTTTTATTCTTTTTAGCCATAAGAAGCAAGTATTCTCAGTATAAGGCAGAGTGAAAGGCTCTCTTCACTTTGCATTCTGGCTCAGCTATCAACTGATTCTATCCCTGGAGCAAAAAATAGACAAACAACATTCATTCATTCTTTTGATATATCTATACTAAAAAGTTCTGAGTTGTATTGGTTTGGCATTGCTGAAAATCCTCCCTGTTCCTTCAACCATGTTCATGTTTTATTGGTATATTTACTTGAATGACATTTAAATGATGCTCTTTCTGGAGAATTTCAGGGATGGGAGGTCATGTGGGGGAGGCGAGGATGGGTGGTGCTTCTCCTCTGGGAGAAAGACAATTCAAGGGACAGCATATATAATTATCCTAATTCTCCTAATTCCCTTATTCTTGGAAGAGCCCAGGTGAACTGGTAAAGAAAAGCTTAGGGATTTAACCCTCTAATTCTCTGGGCTGAGAACCTCTCTGTGTGTTCATTCATAATTATTAGAGCAAATAGACAGAGCATGGCCTCAGCATCTTCAAGGCTGAGTAGGATTTGTGTCCTCTAGGACTCAGCAATGGGACAATGCTCTAATAATTCTGCTTGAACATTGTGTTGTTATGAAAAGGAACATAAAACGACCAAATACAGATTTGTAGCAAGGTCACAAACGGAGAGACATTTGTTCATAGGCATATTGTGTTTGTATTTGGAAAAGTAGCACCGAAAGAGAAGTAGGGTTCTGCTCTTCCTTGTTTCTTTGCTTACCTAGTTGTGCTATTTATTAATTTAGTTAACATATATATTTAAAATGACACAATATATAAAATATACTAATTTGGAAATATATTTTCCCCCATTTTCATATGCATCCTTGCTATCAGGGTCTTTTTCCTATATAAAACCAATCTTGAGTAATCTACACAGCTTTCCAGGAAACATTATCTTCACCTAAAGTGATTGGAGATGCAGAAGTGTTTGCAAGCCCCTGTCTGATTTCTCTTTATTCTTTAGGAGAAACTTTCCTGATGTGAATGGACTGTTCAACATTTCTTTTTCCTGTACTAAGGCAAATATGGGTTGTTATTTCCTTAGCTTTTTTTTGAAGTTTAACATTCATACATGAATATCCATAAAAAATAAGACTATAGTAAAAGTTGTGAACTTACAAAACAAACATACATATCACCATACAGGGCTCCCATATATTACCCCACCAGGAACACCTTGCATTGTTGTAAAACAATTGTTACAAACTCTGAAAGAGCATCGTCAAAACGTTGCTACTAACTATAGCCAATATTTTACATTTGGTGTATATCCCCCCCAACCCACCCAGTTATGGACACCATTTATTAGTATTATATACTTGTTAAAGTTCATGAGAGAATGTTCTCATATTTGTTTGGGTTGCTGTTTTTAAAAAATCTGTTTTCTTTTTCTAGAAATTAGTTTCTATCTCCTGTTTTTCTCCTCTCTCTCTGAAAATTCAGATTGTGTTTGTACAACAGGGACAGATTTTTGTACTTATGTCTTTAAAGAGAAAGACACTTCCATCCTCAGTTCCATTTGAATGGACGAAACACAAAGAAATTCTAAGGGGACATTCCAGGAGAAGGAAAGAATATGCTTGGCTGTTTTTTTCTTCTTACCTTCAGCCCTCCCCCTTGTTCTAGTGTAGAAATATAAGTTTGGCTATTCTGAATTTTTAATACTTTCTCATTTGGGTCTTTCAGAGACCAATTCCCCTAATGTATTCAGTTGTACTATTGATTTTAAATTTACAATTGCAACTGCCCCAGAATTTTACTCTTTGCTTTGACACCTTTGGTATTGTTTCTCAAATTTAAATAATATCTCAGATCACTCCCCTGAAATACATCTGCATTCCTTAACTGACTTAAAGCCCTAAAGATGTACAAATTATCTTACAACAAGTGATTATTACAGCATCACTTTTGTTGATAGCTGGTAAAACAATTCATTTATTACAGCATAATAATGCAGAAAATAGATGATTTTTTATTCTCCTAAAACTATTGGGCTCATGAAATATTAATTCTAAATTCAACATTAGGAAAAATAGAGAAAATTCAACTTAAAGCAGTAATGAATTGCTCCAATATGCATATTTGCTCTGGCTTTAAAGAGCTAGATTATTCTTCTAATCTATTGCATCACATGATGGCATTCATTGAGCCCCAAGCCATTTAAACATTTCTCACTCTACTAAAATGAATAAGTTGTTACTAGACATGTGGATTGTGCACTGGACATTGAGTTAGCAGGTGGCATGTGATGGCTGCATGGCTATAGCCTGTGTTCCTCATCTATAAAATGAGATAATGTTCTCTGTAGGGTGACTAACTCTTTTCAGTTTCCCCAGGACTTTTCCAAGTTTTAGCACCAAAAGTCCTACATTGAGGCATTCCCCTTGCTTCCAGGCAAGCCAGAATTGCTGTTCAATTTAGTTTTCGCATTTCTTCATAGATTTGTGGTAGGGATAAATATACAAGAAGACAGTTTTTGAACAAGAATAGTTCCTATTCGTGGAAGGAGCAAAAGAAATATTTGGTGGACTTAATGTATTTTAATGGAATTTATGGGCCACCAATTTTATCTTCTTCTCACATAGCAAGTGTGTCTTCCACAGCATTATGCCATCCAAGCAAAAACGAGAAAGAGCTCTGGGCCCAGACAAAACTCTGGGGTAGAGACAATTATTTCACATATGGTCCAAATTATTTTGACTAGGTGCTGCCCTCCCAGTGCTGTTCATCACTTCCCATCCTTTGTAAAACCTCCTTGCTATGGAGATTAAGGATCCTTGGAAACAGCTAGACCTGGATTGGAATTTCTGTTTTTCCATTTTCTAATTTGTATAATTTTGGGAAACTTAAAGCAAGCATCCTAATTGAAAAACTGAGGACTTTTTAAAAACTGTGTGAGACAATGTCTGTTAAGAGCTTAGCACAATGCTTGCCTCATAGAATGTAGTTTTCAAAAGATGCCTATCATTACTATTATTAATAAGTGGAAGAACAGCAAGTCAGCTACCGACACTTAGAAGAGTTAAACAGAGAAACTTGCAGTCCAGGGGAGAAGTTGAGTCAGAGACAAGGAAAAAATATTGAAAACAAGTGCAGTTTCAAAGTCCAAGAAACAAAGCTAAGTTAGGAAACAGGCTGAAAGGAGTGGAGTGGATACATTGAAAAAACCAGATGTTAAAAATGAGTCCAGGGATTAAGTCAAGAGAAAACTCAATGGCTCAATTGCTATTCACTGACTGGCTCGCCTGCTGTTGAGCTGAATTCTATTGGACAATCCTGCATGAGTTCCTGTCCCCCGAAGGTATTATGTGATCCTGTAGCAACAAAGCATTTTCACCTGATTGCCTTACTTAATCCTCAGAACAATCCTACACGTTATGTATTACTTCCAAGTGTAAAATTAAGACTTCCAGAGATTACTGAACTGCCCAGGTGACATGCAAATGGTGAAGTCTAGATCCAAACCCAGACCTTGTGACTCTATGGCTGTTCTCAGTCCACTACATAACAGGGGGCATTGTGAGTGATTTGCACCACATGCCCATTTCTCTGGCATGCTAGAAATGTGCCCACATTTTACAATACTTCTGTAATTGCCAGACTATCCATCAAAGGGCAGATGAGAAGCAACTATTGCTTTCTTTTTCTTAAAATAACAAAAAATAAAATTAGATCAAAATTTTAGAAGTGGCTCAATAGTTTATATGAACTGAAGGACCCAACCAGCTGTAGAACACTAGGACAATGGACATTTGCATTTAGCTCACCATTATCAAAAGATGTATAGTTAATCTGTTTTTATTCAGTTCTGAAGAAAACCTAATCTGGGAGTTTCAGATAAACTTGTAAAATTAACATTCCAGTGAATAAAGGCATTTGGATAAGTTAACTCCCATCAGGCCAATTCCATGAAATAGCAGTGATGATGATGACGATGATGATAACAACACTCATATTAAATAGGTCATACACCATATGATACAGTTTGCAAACTAATTTTTCAAATACTTTCACTGGATATGAATGAAAAAGAAAGGACAGTATTTCTATTCCTAGTTTATACCTGTGGCCCACAGAGGTCAAATCACTTGCTCAAACTAGCAATAGCCAGAGTGGGGACTGAAACACTGGGCTTCTGACTGCTATTGCATACTATTTACATGATACTAACCCTCCCTTCTAGCTTCAAAATTTTTCAATCCTCCCATCTGATGAGCTAGGAACTTCCAAGACTCATTTGACAACTTTATTTCTCATTCTCTGGAGTCAACCTGTCACTGTATTTGCAATATGTTCCCTGGCTTTCTACACAGGTGGCAACCACAGCCTTCGCCAGGTACTGACTGCAATGGGAAGGAAAGAAGAGTCATCATTCTTAGGGAGGGAATAAACTCTTTAACTTGCCATCCCTTGTCAACTTTCTGTTCTCTCTCAATAACATGACTTCACATGCTTTCTCTAACAGCATAGTCTTTACAGGAATCTGGCCCACATAGGGCCTCAAAAACAGCTGTTGAGCTCCTTTCGTAGAACTTCTCAGACAAAGCATTGTTTCCAAGCAAGTTACTTTTCTGGTTACACTCTTTATTGCCAAATGAACTCCACTTTCTTGCTCTATGTGCAAAAATTATTCAATGGCTTTGGCAGTGTAAAAGCATTCGAAGTTCAGTATTTGAATGATTGGTGTTTTTTCACTACTTAAAAATGCTATATTTTTAAAAAATAATTTTTCTAATCTAAGTAGTGGAAAATCACAGATTGTAAAAAAGAGAAAAAGGCATAAATTTTGCCTAAAGGACAAAATACTCAAAAGACTTTAGGGAATGGGAATTTAAGGCTTAAAATGTACAGGGTTCCTATTTGGCTGATGGAAATATTTTGGTCATGGATTGTGGTGATGGTAGCACAACATTGTGAACACAATTAACAGCACTGAAATGTAGATCTGAATATGATTAAAAGGGGGGAAATGTTAGATTGTATATCTAACAGGATAATATTTTTTTAAAAATCCAAGGGAACTACTCTATACAATAAACCCTAAGTTAAACCATGTACTTTAATTAATAGTACAATAATAAAAAATGTGCTATCATCAGTTGTAACAAATGTTCCACAGCAATGCAAGGTGTTGATGGTATATGGGAATTCTGTATTTTATGCATGATTGTTTTGTAAATCCATGTTCTCTAATAAAGCGTAAAAAAAGGATCTGCTTGAGGGGGAGAAATACCTCAATCTCCAAACATTTATTGAATGCTTACTATTTAAGAGACACCTCACATTGGCCCTCCTATGGGGTGGGAGGACGATAAAGATGATAGCACAGCTCCTACCTCAATGTACATACATAGAATCACAGGTATTTTCAATTTTGAGGTTGCCACAGGGGCACGTTAAATCGAAATAGCTAATAGGATGGTGGAAAGTCAGAACAAGTACTCAAGAAACATGGTCTGTGAATAGAGGTACTTTTGTCAAGATTAGAATCATCAGTGAGTGACAGAAAACACCAAATAATAGTGTCTTGAACAAGACAATTGTTATCTCTCTCACATGAAAGACAAGCTTGGCAGTTTAGGTCATGGCCAGCCTGAACTGTGTGGCCCTCATCTTTGTGTCCCAAGGTGGACTCTAAGGCCAAGGCAGTGAGATGGGATAGAGATAAAGAAGAATCAAAGGTCGCATACATACTGTCTCCCAAAGCAGCTTCCCAGAAGCTGCCACACAACACTCTCACTTACATGCCACTGGGGCAAGACTTGGTCACATGGCCAAACATAGCTGCAAAGGAGGCTGGGAAATGTAGTGTTCATTCTGGGCAGCAGGTGCCCAGCCAAAATTTTTATTACTATGGAAGAAGAGGAAAATGGATATGGAAACAACTAGCATATTTCATTCTCACAAGCAAGGAAATACAAATGAAAGTAAACTATTTTGCCTAATACTATGGCAAAGATTGTTTTAAAATTAAAATATTTAATCCTCGCATGTATATAATATAATTGACACCTCAGACACTGATGTGTGATAGTAAATTGATAACAACCTTTCTGGAAAGCAATTTGACAACATAAAGAGCTTTGGAAATGTTTCTACACATTGAATTAGTTATTCCATTAAAAAAAAGACAACAGGGGCTAACATCATCGGTAAATAAAGAGCATTGCATGAGAATGGGGCTTGAATTGCAGAGTGCATGGCCTCTCTAAAAACATAGTGGCCACTCAGCTCCAGCTTGTTGCTCTAATCTCATATCTTTTTATTTTTTAAGAAAAACTGGGAATCGAAATACTGCAAGTTATTCACATCGTTTTGTGATAGCCAAACCAAACACGCCGTAGGGTGTGACTGAACCTGTTGCAGGCCTCTGGATTCTCTGATTGTCCAAACCTCTCAATATATATATATGAGAACTATGGCCCCAATTAACTGTAAAATTCACCCATGGCCACACAGCAATAAGTGGGGGACAAGGATCACAGCCTCTTACTCCTAACTTTGTTTTATTTGGACAAAACAACAGTGTCTCTAATCATTTCCTACCTTTTAGCTGTCAGATGGTCTTCTTACTTTCTCATTTAGTAGCAGCCTTAAGTACCATATGTTTAGAGAAATCTTTCAAGTCACTAAACTTACCAGATAATGATCATATAATGAAATGAAAACTGGAAAAATCTATGCAAATCAAATTTTATATATTTTGCCTTAATTCTATATTATTTATTTTTGTGTATATGTTTATATATACATAGACATACATTCATAATCAATAGAATGAAGCTATTTATCTTTCCAAGTATCTACCTGGATCACATGAATAAAAAATGCTTTTGTTTTTCTTTGCTATTTTGATGTTTCATTTCTCTCTTTTTAAATTTGGTGGCATATTGCATATAAACTTTTAAATTGTATTATATTTTGATATTTTCTTTTTTTAAAAAGCAATTTAATTTAAGAAATAATAGATGCTAAGATATAATATTTAAAAAGCAAATGATAGCCAGAATATATTGTGGTTACTGTGGAAAGGATTTGGGAGTGATTGGGGCAGCAACTGTCAAAGAATTTATGAACTTTCTGAATCCCTCCATTTTTGAAAAATGGCACTTGGACAGAGAAACCCAATACCCCAAAATAAAATTTATAACCCAACTAGGAAACAAGTATCCTCCTAAACAAATACAGGTGGGTGAAAGCAAATCACTGACAGCTATAAAACCACTGTGGTGTCTTCACCCCAGTGGGAGGAAGAAAATGGTGATAGTAGCACCATTGCTGATACACCTGTAATAGGAAAACTACCTGAAATCAGCAAAAGGCACTCCCTGGAAACGTCGTAGGCCAATCTGAGAAGAGGAGCCAAAGTTTGGAGAGGGCTCTGCAAAATGCAATGTGCTAGTACAAGGACCACAATTCAAGGACTCTGCATTCTGTAAGTTCTGAAAATTAAACATATTAAAATTAAACATATTAAAGTATCTCTCCCTAGTGTCAATCTCTCTTACCAGATTATTGTGTATTTTTTCAGTAAATTTTCAATGTACTTATAAGGAAGATGTTAGGATTTGAGGTCAGAGAGACAAGCAGGGGCCAGAAAATGTAGGACTTTGTAGGCCAGTTAAAGACTCAGGATTTTATTCTAAAGGGAATGGGACAACATTAGAGGAGTTAAACAAGGAGTGGCATTTATGTATAAAAACACCGCTCTATATACTCAGCGTAGTATGAAAGAAAGGAATATGAGGCAAAATTCTAGGAATGAGGGACTGATGATTTACACTGGATGGGGCTAAGAATGGAAAGAGCAAAGTGGAAGATTTTTGTACATATTTTAGAGATTAGTCAGTAGAACTTGCTGATTGATCAGAGATGGAGTATGAGAGGATAAGAATCCTGGAATTTGGGCTTAAGCAACTAGAGGAATAGTGTTGCTAATTAGTAGAAGGAAGTTGTGGGGGTATATTTTCATGGGAAATGTCTTCTATACTGGCTACTTTAAATTCAGTACAAATCTGGAGTTCAGGGAAGAAATCAGAATCAAATATCTCAATTTCAGAGTCATCAGCATAGAAATGGAATTGGATAAATTGTTTTTACAGAAATGGAGACATGGTTAAATAATGTTCTGCATTTTGGTTCTGAAAAATAATCTATTTTGAACAGGTTTCTATAACAATATGTCTACTATACACCATCTTTTTAATGGCATAAAGATTTTCCATTGTGTTCTACTGATGGGCATTGGACTGGCTACCAGGCTCTGGCCATCTTTGTACATAAATCTTTGTATAAATGTGGGTATTTATCTGTAGGAGGAATTCCTAGAAGTGGGATTGCTTCATTCAAGCATATGTGCATTTAAAATTTTTATAGATTTTGCCAAGTACTCCCAAAAACAATATATAAGAATGTCTGTTTCCGCACACCCTTGCCAAATTTCATAATCTTTGACAACCTGATAGGTTTTTTTAAAAGCATTATTTTGTTGTTTAATTTGCATTTTACAGAATAATTAGTGAGGTTGAGCATCTATCCATATGGCTTTAAGCTACTTGAATCTCTTTTTCTGTGAATTGAACTGCCTGTTTTATCCTTTGCCTATTTTTCCATTGTGCAGTTTTTGTCCTTTTTTTAATTTTCCTGGAAATTTTTCCTTTATCTGTTGTTTATAGCATAAATATGTTCCTGATTTTTATTCCTCTTTGGACTTTGTCATTTTTTTTGCAGCAGGTTTTTTGAAATATGTTTATTTTTTAATGGAAATTTATGACTTAAGTGATCATAATCATATATTCAAAATGACAACACTGAAGATGAAGTTATGAAACTGGTAGGCGTTTATATGTTACTTCTCATTCTGCTACAGATTTGCTGGGTGCCATTGGGAAAATCATTTAACCATGTGCCTTAGTTTCTTCCTTGTAAAATGGAAATACAATCTCTGCCTCACTTTTAGAAACTTGTTTAGGAAGAAATATGGGAATAATATAATAACTCTCTTTGGGGTTTTGAATTCTGTAAACATGTAAGTTTATGAATGGTAGATAGATGCAAAAACATACTGAATATACAACATTGCAAAATATGAATTTCTGGAGTGTCATTTAATGCTTAAAGTTGCTTCTTTCCTTAATTCTTCTCCATCTTATCTTCTTCTTTCTCCTCCTTCTGTTTTTCCTCTTCCTCTTCCTCATCCTCCTCCCTTTCCTTGGTATATGGGACAATATTTCTGGTTGCAATTATTCTGGTAGGGAACAGTAATACACACAAATCTGGCTATATTTGCAGGATTTTAAGAAAAATAAGTGCTCATAAGATCACTAGAAACTCTGTCCTCTCTGTCTTTTTCACATGACATCTGCTCGATAGTTAAACATGTCGATGACTAAGGCTAGCTAATTTGGGAGTCACCTGGTTGTAAACTATTCAACAAGGATGAAGAGAGGTAAGATGTGTTCATAACGCCCCATGAAGTGGCAAATTATGTGATAGAAAGAGCACTGAACTGAGAGCTAGTACATCTGAGAGCCAATGCTTTAAGCAGGCACCTTTGTGAAACACATTTTTAAAAGCCTTAATCTGAATTATCTTTTAATTTCTGGCTAAGACATTGAATTGTGTACCTAGTTTGCTACATATAGCTGTTGAAAAAGAAAGAAAGAAAGAAAGAAAGAAAGGAAGGGAGGGAGGGAGGGAGGGAGGAAGGAAAGAAGGAAGGAAAGAAAGGGAACGCATAGCCCAGTGTCTATCTTATCTCCCTATGGGACAAGGAAACATTATTAGAAGTGTTTTCCCTCTTACATCACAACAGATATTATAGCCATATACTACTCATGTTAAGCTATAAATCCAACTATCACAGCAGGCAGAAATGGGTGGATTTCTGGCACTCATTTTCAATGGTTTATTGTTATTTGACTAACTCTGCAATCCTGAATTCTACAGAAAATAAGGAAAGTTTTGCCAAAAAAAATAAGGCCTTACTGATTTCCCTAGCATTTTTCCTATGTTCTTAAACCATCTTTTAGCAGCTGTGATAGTTAAGATTGCATGGTTGAAATAGCATGTAATTTTAATAAGAAGAAAGCCATTTTCTCAAGAAAGGTTATTTATATGAATGGAAACTGAGGTTTTGCATTTATTCATTCACTCATTGTTTACCTACAATATCTCAACTCCCATGAAATGTAGGTCATGGTGATATGAGAATGTATGATATGAATAAGGTAAAATCCCTTCCCTTACAGAATGTGCTATCTAAGAAAGGAGATAGATAAGAAGGTACTTTTTCACATTTGAGGTGATCAATTTAATATTTTGGATGTTGGTGGCTATTTCATTGTTCTAGCCTATTTCAGAGATCAACCTACTGTTACAGGAGCTGTATCCCTTCCCCATGTTTCTCTGGCATGGTGATGTGAGTGGACAGAGGGGGCAGAGGGATTGTTGATAATGCTCCAGTATTTTCTACCAAGCAAAGAAAGACAGATGGTTTCATTATAGCAAAGATTTAGGAAAGATGAAGGAGGACGGGGCATGATGAGAAGTTTCACAGTTGTAGGGGTCGTTACACTTTGCTAGTAACATTTTTGCCTATGAGTTAGAATCACTAAGACTAAGATTAAGTATTGAAGACAGTGAAAAGAGGACATTGCTAAATGTGGGAAGTCCCTGCCCTATGTATCTTTTAATTAGTCTGATGTGTCAACCTGTGAGCAATGGGTGTTGGCATGGCTCTTTATAACATAGTCTCTCCCAGACAATTTTCTGCTTGCTGTCCACCTGTATATTTCATTTTCTCTTTGACCTTGTCTCTTGACTCCATTTCCTGCTGTAAGCACACTGCTTGAAGAGTTGTCATGCTTTCAAGGACTTGGTTCAGATTCATGCTATAAGTTCTTTCCTCTTAGGAACATCACACATAAAATACATGAATGTAGGGTGTCCCTCAGAGCCAGGCAGGGCTGCTTAGTCTTCAACAAAAGAAAGGAAGTATGTTTCGATTGCCAAGGGCATTGCAAATTATACAGGATGAATAATATTTTAAAGTATTTATGAAGGCATACCAGATGACCTCATGATGTCCCTTCTCTCCCTTGAAACTCTTCACAAACCTGAAAATGGATAAACAACTTTCTTTTGTGTTTTGTCTCTGGTTTTATGGGTTTAGTGAGACATATCAGAAGAATTGGATATGAAAAAGACTTGCCTTTTTATCTTGTCAATCCCTTGGCTTTGTTGGTTGACATAATCTCAAATGGATCTCAAATAACCTTCTTGTAGCCTCCGTGCCTTATTCCCTAAGGTGTCTGTAAACGTAGTATTTTCCAAATGAGTCAAAGTCAAACTAAGATCCTGGATGTCCTTTACTTTACTTTCTTTATAAGAGTACTATCTCATCAGCATTTAGCATGATACTTAAAATGTGGTAACAACTGCCTACCTGCCTATTCTGTATTGTGTCTTTCTTCCTTCAAGTAAGAACTTGTCTTACTTTACATACAGACTTACTTTTTGGCTTTCATCAAGTTAAGTCACGATTACCTCCATTTAAAAAAATATTTTTAGATTACTGGACTATTAAAAATACTTTAAGAAACTATAACTTACCTTTAAACTGATGTGCATTGGTGCTTTCATTTACTCTTCTCATGTTAAAAATTAAACTACATTTACAAAAGAATCATCTTTTACATATTATTTTTCATTTTATATTTCCATTTTTCATTTTTTTCTCATTATAGAAGTTTATGTAATAAAAATTTGAAAATTAAGAATGTAAATAAATAACTCCTAACTCCCTATCCTTAATGTAATATCTTCCATTAATGTTTTAAAGTATCTCCTTTCATCTGTTTTGCTATACATATTTTACAGGTTGTAATAGGCATGTTGTTTTTATCCTGCTTCTTTCACTTAATATTATCTTAGGAACATTTTCCCACACTATTATGTAATCTTCATAAACATTAAATATTGATTTTTTTCTCCTCTTCTATAATAATGGTCATAAAGTTTACTTTAAACATAAATCACTGTGGCTTCTTATCCATGCACTGAAATATTAAGGTATCCTATTAGTCAAAACTACTAGGCTAAATTGTTCAACATGAATACAATGAAGTGCCATCACTTTGTAATCTGACTTTAGTTTGATGATTTGTAGCACTTTCTCACTATGTACTCTATAATGAGGAGCTTTTAGTAGATTTGGCAGCAGAAAGAGAGATGCAAGTCTTTTGACACATGAAACATCTGATGACAGCCTGGACTTACAGCTTGGTTTTAGGAACCTGGCATCTCTTGAGGTTTGTTCCAATTTTAACAGAATCTGCTTAGCTAAGTAAGACTTACCGAAGTCAGCCAGATCCAGTGGCAAGGATGGATAAGGGTCAGTCTAAGAACAGCACTTGGGGAAAACTATGTTTATTGGAATAAATAACCATAAGCAAGGTAAGGCCAACCAAATCAGCTACAACTGTATGTATGTAAATATGTAGGTCTAGATACATATTTCTCTTTACCCCATGGGACTCTGTCTATTCAGAAATTTCTATAATTTAATATGAAAGGGTATATTAGAGAACAACTGTTCCTTACGTGTTTGTAATATTGAACTCCAAAGTACAAGAAAGAAAGGGAGTCAAAGAAAAATTAAGAGAAATCTCTATTGCCCTTTGAAGAATCTGGAAAAAAAAAAAAGATAAAAAAGAAGAGATAAAAATTCTCCAAGTACATCTAGGCAGTTACTTGACTCCTCCTGTTTAATGTAAGTGATTTCAAAGAGAACACAATTTTATCTCTGGAACACCAATATCCATAGTCTCTTTAGGAATCTTGGGTGTTCAAAAAAATGTCATAGACCATCAGAAGAGAACTGAGCTTATCGACCAGGATGATGTGAAGCTGGGAAAGGTCAGAGTAAGATTCAAGTAGGACATTGACTAATACATGTTAGAGGTGGAAAGTAGCCAAGCTAAGCTATCCTAAATCATCTCATCAATAAACAAGTTCTTTTCCAGAAATCTAATTTCGTTTGATTAATATGTTGGGTCAAATAAGGGTTGCATAAAAATCCAGCAGATATTTGCATTGTAGGCACATTTTTTAATTATGTAGAGTCCTCTTGGCTTGTCAGACAAAACATTAGAACAGATTTAAGGCAGGCCAGCAAGTGGATGCCATGTTGGGCGGATTTCAAATGTGATCTTACAAGGCTCCAGAAAGTCTGAAACTCTATTATGTTTCTCTATGAATTTCACTTTGCATGTCTTAAGAAGTTAAGATGTTTATGTAAGTAGAGTTAAAAAAAGGAAAACAAGATAATGCAAAAAAGATTTGGTTAACAATTGAGTAGACATATAGCAATGAACTTTCCTCCTGCTGTATATGAAGAAATGAGCAGTGTAGCTGAGGGTTAACTTCACTAAAATAGGGAACCAATACTGGGTAGTGGCTACTACTGGCTTTTAAAGGTTAGTAGACTGGCTTTAATTCTAGCTGCAAAATTTACTGCCTGAGTGATTGTAGTTAGCGCCTCTGAACACCAACTTCATTCATTACGACTTACCTTTTATCGAGTCAAGAAAAATATTTATCACCATCAATAATATTCAATATAATGGGCTTACATTGAAAGAAAAACTGCTTAAGCAGGGAGAGATCAAACTGAAGTAAGAGTCTCAAAACAGCTAGCAAGTCACATTAGCTTATAAGGCCGATTAGGAGATTTCTAAAGAGGAAATTACAATAACTGGTTAACATTTAGTTTTCTAATTATAAAGAAGAGCTTTACAAAGTGAGGAATGATCATAGATTGATTATTATAGTATATTTGTATATTTCTCATTGGCTATTTCTGTTGGGTCGAAACCAGCTCATATCTACTTGTTCCTTAAACTGCAACTTTTGCAGGTTACATTCCATTCCATTCCAATTTTTAACTATTTAGAAAGTCCCTTTTTGGAAATGGGTTTTTTTTCCTGGCAACACCAATGTTGGCAGCCTATTTATTTTATTTAACAACTTCAATTTCATTCATTGTGATTTACTTTTTATTGAATCAATAAAAGTATTTACTGGGCACCTCTTTTGTACCAGGCATTATTCCAAATGCTGCAAATTCAGTAATAAAACAGCCCTGCCTTCATAGAGTTTATCTTCTAGCACTCTTAGGATAATTAAGCTATTTGAGGGCATTTATTTAAATCTCCTAGCATAGTAATTGGTATAGTCTAGAATAACTGTCCAATAAATGTTAACTCCATCTTATCTTTCTATTGTATTACTTTCTGAAAATTTGCAAATAAAAATCTTAAACCATCCTTGTGGGACTTTGACACATTATTACTTAAGCTCTCTC
Source organism: Cabassous unicinctus (assembly GCA_029593785.1). Lineage (NCBI taxonomy): Eukaryota > Metazoa > Chordata > Mammalia > Cingulata > Chlamyphoridae > Cabassous > Cabassous unicinctus. The sequence continues at coordinate 15,257 of JAQZBX010003879.1, forward strand.
TGCCAAATGTGGATTTATTAACTAACAGACAAGATATAGTACCTTTCATTACAAATATGTTCTAATCATTGATCATAAACTCAAATTCATACAGTGGCCAGGCAGAGAGGTAAATGGGTGACTCAAGTTTCAGTAAGAGAAAACAGTGGTGGTGGTTCTGCAGCCTGGAGAGACCATGTCCAGTTGATAGGGAGTGCCAGACAGTTTTGCCATGTCAATAAATGAGCAGTTATAGCCACATGTCCTAATTTTGCAAGGGAAGCAGGAGATCTGCATTATTGTGTGAAATTTCCAGGTTTTAATGTATAGACCACTGTTTTAGTTTACTAGACCGCTTAAAGCAGATACCATGAAATGGAATGGCTTTAAACAATGGAAATATATTAGCTTACAGTTGAGGCTGTGAGAATGTCCAAATTATGGCATCATCATGGTGATGTTTTCGTTCCAAAGACCAGCTGCCTGCAATCCTTGTTCCTCTGTCACATGGTAAGGCACATGGTGGTGTCTGTTGTTCTCTTCCTTCTCTTCTGGGTTTCTTTGATTTCAGCTTCTTCTGTGGCTTTCTCTCTCTTTATAAAATTTCATTCTTTTATAAAGGACTTCAGTAAGAGGATTAAGACCCACCCTGGGCCACACCTTAACTGAAGTAACCTCCTTAAAGGTCTTACAATACGTTTACACTCACAAGAATGGATTTGTTTTAAGAACATGTTTTTCTGGGGTACATATATTTCCAATTCACCTCAGCCACTAATTGATAAACATGCACACAGATTATATCAACATTGTGGACGTTCACAGAGTCACATATTTGTGACCTCTACTTTAATAAATGTTTTGTTCATATCTATCTACAAGATTGATTATTATTAATAAGTATTAATTTACAGAAAAAATTATTATTAAACCAAAATTAAATCACGTCATTCCCCTGCCTTTCAAGCCCTCAGGGTCTGTTCATTTTCTTCATAGTTTGGTACCCACATCTGGTGAGCATCATATCACCTGTGGAGCTTCTTAAAATTATAGGTTCCTGGAACCCATTCTCCACCTGCTAATCAGAATCTCTAGAAAGGTAGTAAAGGAATCTGTACTTTTAAAAACAGTTTCTCAGGTAATTTTGATGTGGGGATCTACAGAATGATTTCTTTAGCTTACCCTTCACAACATTATCATTTTCATCTTATTGCTTAATACTTTCTCTCCACTCATTCTCCAGCCATACCATGCTGCTTGCATTTCCGTGAAAGTAACCATTGCTTTAGCTTTCAGGCCTTATGCACGTGCTTCTAGATTCTTTGTTGACACCTTTCTACTTTCTCTTTACTAAAGTTCTACTTCATCTTTAAAGAACCAGTTCCAGTGTTATCTCTTCTTCAGTGCTTTCCATGTTCCTATTTTTATACTTCTAAGCACTTTGGGCTAACCTGAATTTTTGCTTTGTCTTTTCATAGCTTGTTCCCATGTTTGTTTTCTCACTAACATAATGCCCCACCTATGGAAGATTTCTAATAAATGTTTGATTAAAAAAGTGAACATGTTGATCTAACATAGACTAGGAAGTACAGTAAATTTGATTTATCATTCACTATATTCTAATTTCATCCACCCATAGGGGATTGTTCATTTAAGAAAAAAGAGTGAACCAGAATCAATCCATTAGGTGCATAATTTACAGTGCTTAGTTATTAAGCCATGATTTTACACATTATTTGAATTAAAACAAAAGCAAATAATTTATTTTATAAATCATTTTAAAATTCTGTCATGATTTTAGGAATCATGACAGAATTTTTTTGTAAATGCTGCAAATTATATAGTACTCATTGGTGATGTAATTTTTTTTTTTAATTATTGATCCATTTGTCAAAATTTCAGTCTCAATTTAAATGTACCCTGCTTAGGAACTAGAAACCTCTATGGAAGTGGGGGCTGGAGAGGGTGGCAGGGAGGTGTGCAAGGAATTCTGTTTGGCAAGACTAATGCCAGAAAACATTTACAGTCTCTAACAGTAGCCAAGGACTCAGACAGCTTTATTGATGTGTCGTCAGGCTTGGAAGAGGAGGAACCGCAGCAGGGGTGACAAGGACATGTTCTGTGTGTTCATCGATCTGCAGTCTCCCATGAAAAACTCCACATATTTCTGAATGTCTTGAGAGATTTTATTGATGCAGCTCCTGCCAGCTGAGGGGGAAAATGGAGCTACCACATTTATTTCTCAGGTCATGTTGGCACTTTCGTTTAAGAATTTAATATATACATAGATGATGCAGGAAAGAAGGGAGATGGAGTATCTCATCAAGTCATTTTGGGTTGGTTACTGGGGAAAATCGCAAAATCCCAGAAAGCTAAAAGAAATATAAAAATCTGCTCTCAGTACAATGTGTGTGGCTGCTATAACAATCCTTTGTTACCAAAATCCTCTACTGCAGCAGACAATGAGTCTTGACCCAGGGAACCCAGTTAATGGAGCAAAACTGTCATCCAAGAAGATACAGAAAGCAGATAGAACTTTAATACTTGTCTAGTTCGTGAGTAGGTTTATTCATGGGACAGACTGAATTAAGGCATATCAGCAGATCATAAAGATATAGAGTCAAAGTCCTAAGAAGGACTTTGAAAGGTTATGCAATCCAGTCTCCTACTTCCACTCAAGAAAACCCTATGGCATATGGATAGAAACAGAACAAAACTAAGTCCTGTAAGTCAGTAGAGTCTATTTTGGAATAAAATTTTAATTTCAAAACGTAGTTATATATTTGTTCATATTTCCTTTTTATCATTAAATATTAAATTAACAATTAGTTTCTCATAACAAAATACATTCAGAAGCCTTTATTTCCTAAATCTAGTTTCTGACTTCTCTTTGCTATAGTGTACATTATCATTAATTCAGCACTTCTTTGGAAAAAAACGTACGATATATGCCCAGGTATGATGCTATAAAAAATGTCCTTCAAACATTTATCACATTTTAATAGGAAAGAAATTATGAATCCTGCTGATAGCTAGGAGAACAAGGAGGCTAGAATCATGCCTGAGGTAAAGGCAGAGAAAATCAGGGTATATTGTAAGCAAACACACATAGTAGGTACAGGCTGCTATTTAGCCTCAAAACCTAGCTTTGCTCCTTTCCATTCCCCAGGGTACCTCTGATGGTGATTGGCATAAGGAAAAAATAATTGTCACCTAAAAAATATCTCATTTTGTTTAGCAACCAGCATGTCTGCATTAAAAAAAAAAAAAAACACTTCAGAATCATAAACACAAAATTATTCCTTTTGGATGTATCTTGACAACTATGGAAGCTAGATAAAGAATTAATTTGTAGAGTGGGTTTCCTCCACTCTACATATCCTATTACAAAGATAAATAATTCTGACATAAAATGGACTTTTCTGTGATCTTTGGGTAGAAAATCCAATATGCTTTAAAATGAAAGTGAATGGAGGAGACATGTTACTACAAGATGAATTTGGAGATATAGGCTGGATCCAGTTGATTGCAGGCCTTGTAGACCTAGCAATGGTTCAGCATGTGTTCCAAGTAAGTGGGAAGTCTCCTGAGCAGATTTTTAGCTGGGAAGTAACATAATTATTCTATCTGCTGTGTGATAATGTTGATATAAACAAGAAAAAAGGCAAGGAACAAGATATGACGGTGTCTAAAATTAAGGTGGTGATATGTATGGAGAGAAATGAAGAATATTGGAAAGGTATTTTGAAATTGGAATTGGCAGGTCTTTTGATGGGTTGGATATGACAGGAAAAGAAGAGGAAAGAATCTAAGATGCTGTGGAAGTTTGAAATTATTTTATGACTCTCAAAAAGAGAAAGATTATGTTTGTAAACTAATCTATTCCTTTGGGTGTGATAGCCTTTGATTGCATTAAATTCAGCTGAGGGGGCTTTGATTAGATTACTTCATAAGATTGCTTTGAGGCTTTGGATTGGACTACATCACTGAGGTGTGATTCAGGTTGAGTCTCTGCCCTCTTGCTGGATATGATTAAAAAAATAAATGGAGACACACCAGAAGAGAGAGCACTACCATTTTTGTTTCTATGTGACAGAAAGGAGAGGCTTAAGCAGCTGAGGCCCCAGGGAGAGATAAGCCATTTGCCTGATAGCTTGCCACTGTAATCCGAAGGAAAGTGGAGCAGCAGAGCCTGAGAGAAGAGGCCTGGTAAGAACCAAGCCCTATGCCTGGTTGCCCTCAACTGAGCTCTGGGAGATGGTAGAGCTCAGAAAGGAAGGCAGAGACCAGGCAAGATTGCCTGCCATCTTGCTTCAACATGTGGCAGCTGACTTGGGTGAGAAAGCACCTCTTATGGTGCCTTGACTTGGACTTTTCATGGCCTGGGAACTGTAAGCTTTTACTCCAAATAAATACCCTTTATAAAAGCTGACCCATTTCTGGTACTTTGCATTGGCAACCCTTTGGCAAACTAAAATAGATGTCTCCTAGGTTTTTGCTTGAGCAAGTTGGTAGATAGATGATAGTACCATTCTCAGACATGGGAAAGATTGGAAAAGAAACAAAATTTGGAAAGGTGTCAATAGTCTGATTCAGCCGTGTTAAGATGGGGATAGCAATTAGATATCTAGTGAAACTAGTAGGCAGTTGTGCATATGGCTCTGAAGCTTCATTAGTTGGTTGTTTCCTACCCAGAGTATCCTAATCTGTTTAGCTCCCTTTCTCTAATATAAAGTATCTGTGTCCTCTGGGCTGACACAGCTTTGCAGACACAATGACCTTATGCTTGACATTGCACTGTAGGTTATATTTAAGGAAACTTCATGCTGGAAACAAACTGCATGGTCCTACATGGCTACACTGATTCCTAGACTACCTACTTGTACAACTTTGGTAATCAATCAAGAGAAAATAAAAGAATCACTTCAAGGGTATACTTTAAATTTATTTCTAGGCTGTTTCTGAGAGATGTTAGAATGCCATCAGTAAGTATTCCCAGATTACAGGTATGTTCCATGTCAGTCTTCCTTATACTTCATGTCTGGTCATTTTGGTCCATGCCATGGAAAAGAAGACAGATTTCCTGAGTGACCCAGGTTTCTGGTCCTGTTGGTTATGTTAGGGATAGTGGAGTTGGGGAGAAGGGAAAGGGCAAGATGCTTAGGAGTTAGAGGTCAATGGAGAAGAAGGGTTAGTGAAGTAGTGAAGGAATATAATAGAGAGAGAAAATATAAAGATAGAGTGAAGGACAGATGGTGGAACTCCCAAGATGGAATGAGGGGTTTAATATTTTGGCTGCCAATGATTACTTTGTAATTATTTGGTAGAAGATTCAGTTGCTATGAAATATAATTATTGCTTCCTATGGGATGAGGATTTGGAAAGCTGCAGATGTGAGGGGAAAAAAAAAAACACAACTAAATTTGGAGCAGCCTTTGGCAGCAGGGGAAATTATATTATATACATTGCCAAGGTTTTCAACTATGGGTAGGAGCAATGCCCAAGTCTAAATTGTATACCTCTAAGCCAGAAATTCTGAAAGGATCTCCCTGGTCCTATGTTAATTACAAATTAACATATCTCTAGCAGAGGGAAGCCCCCACTTCTTCAAACCACCCTGCCCCAATGCTAAGGTGCAGCCAGTGTTTATGCCTCTGGGTAGAGGGCTGCCAGCTGTCTGTCAGGGGAGTGCCTAGTTTGCCAATTGGCCAGCAATGTCACATTGCACTCACTGTTGGTTCATAGAAATGCTGAGGGGAGAGTCCTTTCTTTGGATTCAAGTAAAACTCTATGCTACATTTGTGAATCTTGTGAAAGAAGAACCTCACCTGGACATTGGTAAGGTTGCCATAATTCTGAAATGTACTAATCATGCCAAAGTGTGTGTGACAAATCAATAATTTTCCAGGAAAAATGAGCAACACTCTGCTACACACTGAACTTTTTAAAAACAATTACTTTCCAATGGTTCAGAGGCAAAGGAGCCAAAAACAGCAGTCATATGCTCCATCCAGAGCCTGTTATCTACACTGGGGGGACAATAATAGCTTTTATAAATGCCGAGGGCCAGTATTTCCTGCTATTGGGATCACTTTGAGCCTTATTTTCCAGTCTATGCACAGACTTCCTGCGCTATCATCCTCAAATTGTTATGTTCATCTGATGGTTTTGCATTGTCTCACTGCTGCTCTCTAAGTTTCTAGTGCCAGATTCTTGACTTGGGATTTACAGTTAAATGAACCAAAATGTAAAGTCATTACTTTCTGCCTTTTTGTCTCCAGTGACTTGCGTAACTTGTGCTTCTCCGTTTGATAGTTGCAATAGAAATATTAAATGTCAACAAGAAGAAAAAAAGACATGAATGATGCTATGAAGGTCACTGAAGAGGAAAAAACCATTCAGATCTGAAATTTTTAAACCTCTGACAAATAGAGAGGGGGGAAAAAGTAATCAACAGAAAGTCTAAAGTTTTAACTTAGCAGCCTTTTCATTAAGAAGGTTTTGCTTGTTCTTAAATTGTTTTTCATCATTAGCGATGACTTTAATGGGTGCCTTAAAAAATACCAAACAAAGCAATAACTCATTTTGGACTTTTCTTAATCCCCAAGTGAATACATATCAATTATATATAATATACTGCCATGTTCAAATACGAGGGCAAGTAGGAGCATCCAATCTCATCTAATTCAAGTTTTTCATTTGAAGATTCAGAAAACTTAAAACTAGCACAGTCCAATAAAGGCAGAACAGGAGGCACTTACCTCCAGAGCCAACATTTCCCCCACTAACCCTGTCGAAGTTGATTTTGCAGTACAACCACATCAAATGAATTAATATACACAAAACATAACTTGTATTCATAAATAGTCAACTAAACTTTAATTTTTGTTTTGACCATCATAATCCTCTAATAAATGTGCAAGATCTCACTCAAGCTTCTGGCATGGATAGTTTGTGAGCAGATAGGATAAGAACTTGTAATTCCCAGGAGCCAACATGGCTTCTCTGAGAAGAAATGATGACACACTTACTTCACACTCTTTTCTTTAGGGTTCATTTAGGGGCAGATTAGGAGAAAAATGATTTCCATGGTGTGTCTGAATTTCAGAAAGACCTTTGATAAAATCTTCCAATATCCTTAAGAGGAAGAAGGATAAATAAAGGTTATGTGAGAATACTACTCAATGGGTTGATCTTTTAAAAAAAAAGTTGTAATAGCCTTAGAATTTTTCAAGGCTATCTTCAAGAAGAGGAATTAGTGTTCCTTTGTGTGATTTCAGAATATGGCAAAGAGAAGTCACAATTTGATTGTTTTTAAAATGTAATAGAGTTTCTTAAGACATAGTGAATTTCCTGTCACTGGAAGTAGTCAACCAAAGAGAAAAACCTCCATCTGACAGTGGTTGGAGTAATCTAGTAAACAATTCTCAACGTTTTTGGTGGTAAGACCCTTTCATACTTAAAAAATTACTAAGGTTCTCTAAGATTTTGTTTATGTCCATTGTATCTACCGAGAAAATGAAACTCAGAAATTTAAAAAAAAAATAGTTATTGATTTCAAAATAAAAATAGTAAGTCCATTACATGTAAATATAAATATATTTATACGGAAATACTTATTTTTCAAAAAAAATTAGAAAAGTGTTATTGCTTTATATTTTGTCAAGTTTAATAGAGAAGCTGGATTCTCATATCTGCTTCTCATCCAGTCTGTTGAGTTATGTGTTTTTATTTCAAGTATTGAAAAAAATCGTCCCTCTTCCAGATATGTACTTAGAAAGGGGGACGGGCACTTTAATAGCCTTTTCAGATAATTGTGGATATACTTCTTTGATATGTGAAAACTCAACTAGTGAAAGTTTCTTAAAGGGTAGCTACTATGTGGAATCTAAAACCATTTCAATGAGCTTTCCATATGTGTTACATTAAAAGTCCATTGGTCTAGCTTGCACTTTGATTGGACTTTTACCCATACATGATTTTATAACATCATGCATAATTTATCTGGAAAATAATGGTTAACTGAGTTATACAGCTCTTCTAAATATTGACAAATTTTATTATACCATCAAAAAAAAGTCACATTTATTAATATCTAATCAGAAAAGTCTTTAAGTATTGGTTGGCTGTCAAGCTCACTGTGATGGATACAAATCTTCCAAAATTCTGATTTTTGTTTGAAAGCTTTGATTTTAATCATGGTTTACAAATAGTGTCAGTTGGTTTCTTTGAAGTGACATTCTCATTTTGTTAATTTTTGAGAAAATGCCTGTCAAATAGCCAAGCCTGGAAAAGTATAGTTTGCTTGTCAGTTATTTTATCAAATAAAAATGGTTTTCCATGAAAAAAAGCAGCTAGTTCAGTTCACAACTTAACTGTACAAATGCTTTTCTTCAAGACAACCTTATATTCCCTTAGGTAGCAGAAGCACTTTGTATTTCACATTTTATCACATGGACTATTAAAAAGATGTTTACTCAAAGGTCATGTATTTATTTATTTATTTATTTTAAAGAAACTTTAGATTACATAAATGTTACATAAAAAATATAGGGGATTTCCATATGCCCCACTCCCTCCCTCTCCCATACTTTCCCACATTAACAACATCCTTCATTAGTGTGGTACATTTGTTACAATTGATGAACACATTTTGGAGCATTGCCACTAAGCATGGATTATAATTTACATTGTAGTTTACACTCTCTCCCACACAATCTTGTAAGTTATGGCAAGATATATAATGGCTTGTATTTGTCATTGCAATGTCATGCAGGACAATTCCCAAGTCCCAAAAAATGTCTCCATGTTACACCTGTTTTACCCTCTCCCTCCTCTCAGAACCTCCAGTGCCACTGCCTCCACATCAATGATAAAAGTTCTTCCATTGCTAGAATCACAATAAGTCTATACTAGAATACCGGTAAGTCTACTCTAGTCCATCATTCATTCCCCAATTCTGAGGATTCTGGGATAATGATGCCCACTCCACTTCTAATTGAGAAGGAGCATAGATCCCATGGGGCAGATGGATGGGACTATCTTGCTTGCAGTTGCAGTCTCTCTCTGTTCCTTGGGATGGCCATTGCCCATCATCATCTCCTTCTTAGTTGTCCAAAGGTCATGTTTTAATAAAATTAATAATTTTTGCTGTTTCACCAAGGATAATCTTAAGTTAAACAGCATTGTTTTTACTATATAGATTGAAAAAAATACAATGGCAAATAATATATTTTGTGCCACTGCCTTGCTTCCTGTTAAGGCACTGCCAATTTTACCCACCATTGCTTTTGCACCATAAGTGAAAATGTCAACACAGTGAAAAAAGGTAAATAATGTCTTGGTATCATTATGAATATAGTTTTGACCTAGTGATTAAGAGCAGAGTTGCCTGTAGACTACTATGTTTTGAATTTGGGCTCCACTACTTATGTACTGTGTGAACTTAGGCAAATACACAATCTTCCTGTTTTTCTCATCTATAAAGGGGGTACAATAATAATATCTATCTATCACATAAAGCAATAGTAAATATTTTAAGAGAAAATGTTATAGATCAAGCAGCATATTGCCTGACTCTATTTGATATATGTCACTACTGTGATGATAATGGTCCAGTTGTTGCACTGTTAGGTTGTTAAAATGAAGAATTAGGTTGTGTGATTTGGACCAGTTATGGAATGAATTATCTTTAAAATAAATTCAATACTGAGATTCCCTGACCTAAAAAATCCACCCATCACCACCACCACAGAATTTATAGAATAGCTGCAGAAAGAAATATTTTGGGGGAAAGAGGTTAGTCTCTCACCCCCCTACAAAGTCAACCCAAAAATCCTACCAATTGAGTAAAAATAGTGTGATACGTAACAACAGCTTCACGCTCATACATTCCAAGGAGAATGCTATGTGTAAATCTTTCCAGTATAAAAGCCCAGTGCCATTCTGTGCCTTGTTTCAACTTCTTACAATGTAGCAGCGTGGGCTGCACTGTGGGCTGTGAAATCTGACTGCCTGAGTTTGAATCCCAGCTTGGTCTCTTACAAGCAGTGCGGCCATAGATAATTTTCTTAAACACTTTGTACCTCAGGTTCCCCCTCTGAAAAATGGGGATAAGATTTGCGCTATATCATGGAGCAAATGTGAGAATTCACATTTGTAAAGTACCTAGAACAGTGCCTGCAAAGAGTCAGTTCAATTAACAGTCTCTATTGTCTTTGTCAGAAAAGGGACTACTGGCAAACGTTCCAAATCTAATGAGCAATGCCTATATTGCATGTTTTTGTGGAACTTTTCAAGGCCTGGGGTTTCAAAGATACATGAACTGATTATATGTCCTTTGAGGTGTTTAAAGTCAAAAGGTAAATGTGGCTTAGGTGAATTCTCAGTGAGCATACATTACAGAACTACATGGCAAGTGTGGGAGATAAAAGAGTGATATATTCAAAATGTTTAACAGTCAGTAATCCATGGGTACTGATCAAGAAAACAGATGCTGGCCCCAAGCTGGAGCAGGGACCTGAATGCTGAGTGGACAGTGACCCCTTATTTGCTGGATCACAGGGGATCCAGTAAAGTAGAATGACAATGGCATCTGTAAGGGACAGCCAGTGGTCTCAGTACAGCTGTACCCATGTACAGTTGCTGAATCTCAGTCTTGAAGGAATGGTAGGCTGGGTTTTTCAGGTAGCTGACTGGTTTGTTTTGTCCTTTTCCACTCTAAGGAGGGAACAATTTTCTGAGTGAAGTGAGGAAGTTCAGGGGATTGTGCACTGGAGCTCTATTCTTGGCTTCTTATGAACTTGAACAGGCTGAGTAACTTGAAGAATCAGCCTACATCATCACCAAAGACAAAGGGCACACTCCCCTTGCAACTAACCTTTATAACTCAAAGCTAAAGTACCTAGTGCTTTGTAGCTAGGACCATGGGAGTGAGAGGGAAGGTTCATAATTGAAAATGATGATGGGAAAATATCACCATCTAACTCAGCATAGCTGTAGATGGGGAGCCTTTGAGTCATCACTGCCAACTTCACTTAAAAAAAATAAAATAAAAACTGCTTTACTCCTGTGAGCAGACACTGTGGGAGCCAATATATCTATGGAGGAACCAGCTGGACTCGATCCTGTCCTGCAGCTCATCAAAAGCCTTGTGAGGTCAGTTACCATTGCAAATTCTCCTAAGCATTGATCCTCACACAGGCAGGAAGAGTTCAGCTGTGTTTTTCAATCCCATAAGGAGTCAGAGGGATTGGCACTTAGCAAATCCTCTTTTAATTTGTTCACTGAGAAAATTCAATGGAGACATCATTAAAAGAAAAGAGACCAGCATGACACCATTTGTCGAGTCAGTCTTTGAGCCTTCACTATGTTTCAAGGAGTAGTAAGTGATGGGCAGAATTACATTTTCTTGCTCTTGAATAAGCTTCTCTAAAAGAGCCCACAATTCTTTCTTTAAGCCAGATTCCAAGAAAAATTATACATATAAAATACCCATTACCCACATTCACCTGCTGAGCCCTTCTCTCAGCAGGAGATGACCAATTAAGCAGTGCTACAGTTTCATGCTCAGATATCAGATTCAATTTAGGAACCTTGGGAACCTCTGGAGGAAATTCGAATTGTGAGTGAAGGATGCCAGTTGAAAAGCAGGAATTTCTGAAAAGTGATTGGAAAAATCAGGGCAAAAATTACAATGAGCTTAGAAACCAGACAGATCTGTTCTCTCATCTATAAAAGAGTAGTAATACTATTTTTTAAAAGATTTATTTATTTATTCCCCCACCCCGACCCCTTTGTTTTTGTGCTCACTGTCTGCTCTCTGTGTCCATTCGCTGTGTGTTCTTCTGTGTCTACTTGTCTTCTCTTTAGGCAGCACCAGGACCTTCCGGAGTAGGAGAGAGGCGATCAATCTCCTGCACCACCTCAGCTCCCTAGTCCACTGTGTCTCTCATTGTCTCTTCTCTGTGTCTCTTTTTGTTGCGTCATCTTGCTGTGCCAGCTTTCTGCTCGGGCCAGCACTCCATGCAGGCCAGCACTCCACGTGGGCCAGTTCACTGCGTGAGCCAGCTTGCCTTCACCAGGAGGCCCTGGGAATTGAACCCTGGACCTCCCATATGGTAGATGGGAGCCCAATCACTTGAGCCACATCCGCTTCTCAGTAATACTATTTCAATGGTGCTTTATAATTCAACAATTCAGCTTTTATCAAGAATCTGCACCTACTTTATTCTCTAAGACTGAACAGCTCCCTCTTTACATGGATGTGATCAAGTACAAAGGCTTTGTCACTGGGATGTTGGGGTTGGCACCCAACTCTATCACATCTTAGATGTTTGACCTGGCAGAATGTGCTTCATTGTTCCAAATCACTGGGCTTTTTCCACATATGTCATTAATATAACAATGTAGCCTATGTCAGAAAGTTGTGAGACCTTAAGATAGTAAGGTACAAAAAGTGCTTAATTAACAGAGAGCCAGGAATGAGCCAGTGCTCAATCATGTAGATTATGTTGTTAATTATCCACTTAAAAAAGAAGCTGAAGGCAACCATTGTTTTTGCCTTTGCATCATGAGGATTTTTGACAAATAGGCAACTTTCTCCTTCTGATCATTTTTGTAATCTTTGATTATTAAGATGATTCAAAGGAAATGCTAAATATTTCTCTATAAACTGTAAACAGATTTTTGTTTGTTTGTTTTAATTACAAAATACTCCTGCTCTAAAGGCTAATGGGAAAGACAATATCTAAACTTGAACTGTAACCACTGTTCTTGTTTTACTGTGGTGGAGCAGTATAAATGTAGATCCAGATAATTATATTCATAAATTATAAAACAGTATCCCTATAGTTTCCTCAACCCTAATCTTCTCTCTTTTGTTTTGAACTTGTCACTCCATAAAATCATGGGTCAGGCATTTCTTTACCAATTTCTTTTCCCAACCCTGCCAAGCACAGTGTATTAGTCAGCCAAAGAGGGGCTGATGCAAAATACCAGAAATCGGTTGGCTTTTATAAAGGGTTTTTATTTGGGGTAGAAGCCCACAGTTACCAGGCCATAAAGTATAAGTTACTTTGCTCATCAAAGTTTGTTGCCACGTGTTGGAACAAGATGGCTGCTGACATCTGCCAAGAGTTCAGGCTTCCTGGGTTCCTCTCTTCCCGGGGCTTGCTTCTTTCCGGGCTCAGGCTTGCGTCTACAAGGCCAGCTGTAGGCTATCAGGCAAATGGCTTGTCTGTTTTCCTGGGGCCTTCTCTCCTTCCTCACGACCGAGCTCTCTGTGTGCTTACTTCCCCGCCTCCAGCATTAAAACACTCCGCAGCAGAACTCCAACTCTGTCCTTTGCCATGTCTTTTACCTCTGAGTCCCCACCCAACAAGGGGCAGGGACTCAACGCCCTACTGATGTGGCCCAGTCAACGCCTTCATCATTATTTAACCAAGTAAAAGTAAACCTCTGAATCCAATACACTGTAATACACCCAGAGGAAAAGACCAGTTTACAAACATAATCCAATGTTGGTTTTTTTTGGAATTTATCAATAATATCATTCTGCTACAAACAGCTAGGCTCTCTTTTCTCTTTTACCATACATACAGCACCCTGAACCAACCCTCTTTTGCTACACTACAATGTTTTGCTTTGTTTTGTTTTGAATGATTTTGTATTTACAGAAAAGTTGCAAGACTAACTTGGAGACCTTTCATAAATCTTTTAACCAGAGTTCCCAATTTTACTCTGCAAATGTCTTCAGCTACAACAGCGTCATACACCAGCTACAATGCAATTCTGACTAACTACCTGCAGTTAGGCCAGTTTCCACAGATTAAGGGCAATCCTCTCAAAGACTTCCCTTCAGACACCAGTCGCAGGTTTGAAGGCCCAGGCCACCTGCACTTCTGACCAACTAGCTCCAAATTCGAGGGTTCCACCACTTTCCTCAGGTTCCATAATTTTTTAGAACCACTCACAGAGCTCAGGAAAGTGCAATACTTATGATTATAGCTTTAATATAGCAAAAAGCATACAAATCAGAAGAAACCAAAAGAAAAAAGAAAAGGCATATAGGATGAGACCTGGGAGGGTCTCAGATGTAAAACTTCTGTATTCTCTTAATGGAGTCTAAACACATCACCATCCTGGCACATCCATGTGTATTATCAATCATGGAAGCTTCCTAAGCTTTGGGTGTCCAGAATTTTTATGGAATTTCATTATATATGCTTGATTGATGGAATCAATACCTACATGGTTGAAGTCAATCACCAGCCTCCCTCCCATCCCCAGATGTCAAGCTGATAAGACCTGACTCAAAGGTCTAACCCTGTGTCATCTCATTAGCATAAACTATGCAGGTGTGGTCTGGGGCTGGGGTGCACCATGAATAACAAAAGCCTCCAATGGGAAATTCTAAAGTGTTAGAGGATGATACCCAGGAACCAGGAACAAAGATAAGCCTAGTTCTTTATTACAGGTACTAATGTTATTACTTTTGTTTAATAGTCTTTGGGTGTATATGTGTGTGTGTGTGTGTGTATACACACACAATATTAATACTTATAATGGAAATAATATAGATATTTAATTTTTTTCTGAATCATGAGCGAGTAGGTTACACGCATCATGATTTTTCAGCCCTTGACTCTTAACCACAGTACAGTTACCAAATTAAGGATATTTAATATTGACACAATAATATTATCTAATATACCATCCCTATTCTTGTTAATAGTCCTAAAAATTGTCCTTTATAGTGTTTCTCTTTTTTTTTAAGCTCCAGTATAGTATACAGTCCAGGATCAGGAGCACATATTTCATTGAGTTGTCAGGTTTCTTTGGTCTCCCTCATATTGCCTTTTTTTTTTTTTTAATATATACTTTGGAGGTACCAGGGTTTGAACCCAGGACCTTATACATGCAAAGAAAGAGCTCAACCACTGAGCTACACCCGTTCCACTCACTTTGAATTTTAAATGTTTGCTTTTTGTTCTTTTCTATAAGACTTATACATATTGACGGTAGGGCTTTGTTTTGTTTTGTTTTTGTATTTTCTATTGTAATACTCTCATTGCATAGTGTGGTGAATAGCACATACAATGTACTCATTATATGTTCATTATGAAGAATAAACAAAAAAAAAACAACAAAAACTAAATGAGTCAGGAAGAACTGGAACAAGAATTTATTTGAACAGATTTGACAATCACCAGAACAACAACAAAAAAAACATGACATTACAGAGGACCCTTGCGTTTCCATGGGGTACATTAAGGCCATTTGTGAATAATCACAGCTGTTCATTCCTCTGTTTCAAAATTGCAAAGACAAAACCATGAATGGTACAAGTCTATTTTATAAAGGTTAATTAGAATAGACAGTGCAAAATAGATGAGGATGACCAAAAGTGTTTTTGGAATTAAGTAGAAAGATTGCCGTGGTACCAGCTAAGAATTTAGGATTGGTATTTGAGCTAGGTCTAAGGGAAGAGAAAAAGAGAAATGGAGAGGGGGGGATGTGGGGTAATAATGTAAATAATAAAAAGCAGAAACATAAGCAAGGCAGGAGCAGGTATTGAATATGGTTAAGATTCCCATTAGGCATCACAGCAGGGTTTCTAGGGTTCTGGCATTGGAATAGAAAGCAAAACAGTTTGGAATTGATTTCATAAGCAGTATGGAGTTATTGAAGGTTTTTAAACAGGGGTCTGACTGATCAGAGCTGTGTTTTAAATGAAGGGAATTGGATCTATTCTCTGGAAAGTATGTCACCCATCCCAATTTTCCTAACAGGAAAAACATAACTCCAATTGTTGATGGAAACGTAGTGTATATGTATGACATTCAACAACACATATATATGGCTGTGATGTCTTTCTTCTAATAGATATTTCATAGACATTAAAACTTAAGAAGAAAATGACTTCGGGTTTTATTTTTAATGATAAGATTTTTCACATCCCAAAGCTGAATATCTGCCAAACTATAGGAAAAGAGAGCAAAGAACAACCACAACAAAAACTTTGCTTTGTTGCCATAGTTACAGTAAGGTACCTGTCCCCTATTAAGCCAAAAACAAAATAAAACAAAATGGAGATAAATTTATCTTTTTCTAGTCAGCAATAACTGAGGGGAAGCAATAGCAATAGACTCAGAACTGTGTCATTTGTAATGACTGGCTCCTTCTTTCTGAAATGCATGCAAAGAGGGGGAAAATGTGTACATTTCAAAGGGCAATGGTGATGACACTGAATTTTATTGTTTTCATGCCAAACAAAGCCCATAAGGAAATACTCTGAGACTGATTAACATGCCACACGAACCCCTTGCATTTCTTCCCTCTCCCTGCCTTGGTCTTTTCTTTCTAAAGAAGGCACAGCTGGAGTTCCATTAAGCTCAAGATGGTTATTTCCAGACTATGGACCATCAGTTGTCATGACAATTTGATGTGGTGCTCTAGGTCAGACATTGCCTTCAACGATCACACTGACTTGAGGGTGGGATTGGTGGGTGTTGACAGCCTCCTCCAGGAGAGTTGCTGATTCTGACTGTTCTCGCATGGAATTTTATCGTAGTCCAAATGATACGAAGGAAGTGTCTTCTTCTATTCCTTCTAATTTCTGATACTGCACCAACACTCAGATAAAAATTCTTTGCTTTATTTGGAGGTTTCCATGGCTAATCCAGATCTTGACAGAGGCCAAATTCTGCATGTGATCCCTCTCTCCCATTCACCTTGTTTTAATTGCTCTGACCATAGAAACAGGGTTACAGGATCATTGAATTTGAGTTCATGGGAGACCTAAAGTCCAGTTTATTCAAGTTTAACCTATTCATATATCCTGTTCTCGCCTTTCTTTCTCTCTTATGCCTCCATGGCATTTTGTTAATAAATACCATTATAGGGCTGAATATATGGTATTCTAAAACAATGTATGCCAATAATCTGATTAAATACATTTCCTCTCCATTAGATGGTGGGCCTGTTCATTTTAATGAGAACACACTATCCAATACAGTAGCCACTAGCTCATGAGGCTATTTAAATTTGAATTAAAATAAAATATTAAGTAAAATTAAAATTCAGTTCCCTGGTCACACTAGGGTCATTCCACGGCTTATAGTCACACTTGACTAGTGACTAACATACTGGGCAGCGCTGATACAGAACATTTATTATCATTGCAGAAATTTCTGTTGGGCAATTCTGATCTAGATTCTGGCTACTCAAAGTGTGGTAACAGCATTGGTATCTTCTAGAAATGCAGGATCTTGAGCTCCATCACAGACCTTCTGAATCACAATTGGCATTTTTACAATATTATAGGGTCGTTTGCATGCACATTAAATTACATAAAGCACTGGTCTAGTTCATAACCATGGTACTCAATAAATGTTCATCAAATGAATAAACAAATAAATGAAAATGTCCTCCTTCAATTTACCTCATGAGAAAAAAGAAGCCCTTCACAGTGAGATGCCTCAGTTTTAGATTAGAATCACCAATTTCTACTTAACATCCTCATTCCCCTTTCAACACCACTATCTAAGGAGAATAAAGGTAGGCTTATGTTATGTAAATAAGTAATTGATATGACTGAATGAAGTATTATACATTTTTCAGCCACTGTTTCAGGGTATCCTATTCATCAAAATATTTTAGCATATTTCCATAATCAATGCCTGCCATTTCTTAGTTATTGGTTTTAGGAGTGGCAGTCATGGTGATATTTCTGGATGTCTCAAGAGAAACACAGAATGACTTATCCAGAAATATTTGTGAAAAGTTTATCATGGAAAATTTGTCTAATTGAACAGAGAACAGCAGGAAATATTTTCTCCTACTTCTGAGAACTTGAGGGAATGCAAGATCTTTCAGGGAAATTTGCCCTTTCTTTGAAAATATTTTAGATATTAATCTTTAATGCTTTGTTGTATAAATACTTTGTTAAGCTGAAGGACTAGTCGAGATAAAGATTGTTGTGGGAAAATTTTCTTCATTCTTACATGTGTTGATATTATCACCTTAGCTAATAGAATATTGTAGCTGCTTAAAAATGTATTTTAGCTTTTATACACTTGATACATAGCCTTTCACTTGGATGGGTATTTGGCATTTATCTATGTTATGTTTGGAGTTTCAAGAAGACAGTGCCTTTTCCTGTGTTTCCAGGGAACTTTGCGAATAGTGGCATTTTGAGTGTGTGTGTGTGTGCACATGTGTCTGGACATTGTTCTTGTCTCAATTTGAGCAGGAGAGTTGAGAAGCTACTACTGGTGGTGAGGCTGTAGGGTAGCATCTGCATCTCCTAGAAGTCCAGCATCTTGGCTGAATCACAATCTGCATTTATACAATATTACAAGGTCAAATCTATGCATAGTAAACTGTGTGGAGCAGTAGTCTAGTTCATAAGTGCTTGTTGAATGAATAAACAAATGAATTAAAATGTTCTTTTTCACTTTATACATGAGAATAAAAGAAGACCTTCAATGTCAGGTAGATCAGTTTTAGATTAGAATCTAAATGATAAATTATCCTCCAGGAGGCAAGGAAGGAACATAAATGATCATCACAAACATGCTTTATTAAACACAGATATTTCAGATGGTTCTAGTTCCTGCTCAGCTGTTAGCTAGCTCTGTGCCCCTAGGCATGCTATTTAACCTCTCTAGACCTTTATTTCCTTAACTGTTAAGATGAAGTAATAATAGTACCTTTCTCATTGGATTATTATGATAATTAACTAACTTAAGTAAGATACTTAGTGACTGTTTTAATTTCCTTGTTGTTAAAGCAAATACCATGTAATGGGTTGGCTTAAACAACTAGAAATTATTGACTCATAGTTTTGAGGCTAGAAGTCCAAATCAAGACATCACTGAGGTGATGCTGTCTTCCCAGAGACTGGTGTTCTGAGACTGGCTGTTGGTGATCCTTTGTCCTTGGCTCCTCTGTCACATGGCAATGCACATGGCACCCTCTTGTGGTCTTTCTCTTCTTTTCTGGGTTCTGTTGACTTTCAGCTTCTGGCTGCTCCCTCTGTGGATTTTTACACTCTCTGTGACCTTCCCTATAAGTTCTTAAGTAATAGGATTAAGACCCATCCTAGGCTACTCCTTATTTTCAGATAAGATTAGGGTGTGAACAAGAGTTCATACCCACAAGAATGGATTAAGTTTAAGAACATGTTTTTCTGGGGTGCACACAACTTCAAACCACCAAAACTACTATCAATCTGAGCAGTCCACAAGTAGATGAGGCTGCATCATGAGATCATGACCTCCCTGTCACTAGATGTCGTCAAGCAGTGGCAGGTGAGTCCTAACTAGGGATGTTATGGTAGGTTTCCAGCACTGAATAGATACCTTATATACATATGTAGTAGAGTGGCACTATTTCCTATTCAAACTTTCCAATTCTTAGTCTGACATTATATCTTGTAAAGATGTAGAAATTAAATCCCAAGTCTTTTGACATGAACTAATTGTCACACTTGAAATTGAAAGCATTTACACTGAATCTGGGCACCTGTAGATCCCTATATATTAATAATAATTATATTAACATTTATTCACTGATTACTACACAGTATACACAGCTCCAAACCACCACAATGGCTGACAGAAATAAGTCTTACTACACATTACCTGGGCTGTGCCCACTCTGAGCACAGAGCCCACATGGAAATAGGGTTTGCCTGATCTAGGTAGTTATACAAATTTGAAGAGATTCTGTAACCCAGCACATTTTGAATATGTCAAAAGAAGCTCTCAAACATGCATAAAACTTCATTCCATAAAGAGTTATACCGATGACAATAGTTAGGTATCTATCATGAACTGTCAAGATGTATGGTCTGTTTCCTCCTCAATTGGGGAACAGCCCATAACCTATAACTGTTCTGATGAAAGGTAGTCTCAGTTCTTTGTCTTGATCCATTTCTTTTTACCTTTTATTTGGGAAGAGGAGCATTTTTACCTAAGTTCTTGGCTAAACTCTGAGTTCCTGTTGGTATACCACAGAAAAGGCGCAAAGTGTGTAACACAGTCTATGCTGGAGACAGCCGCTTTTCTGCTCTGGAATGCCCAATTAATAGGACTAGTTCTGAAAGTTCTTTGACCTGGATCCATGGTAGACACTGTTTATCTAATCTAGAAGTTGCTTGCTTTCTCCCTGCAGCACACAGAGAGTATAAGCATCCCTTTCACAGGAACACATGCCTCCTGCCCAGGAGAAAACTTCTCGTTTACATTTGGCCAACTCAAGGCATTTCCTGTGTTTTTTATTAAGCATCCCCTTGTTGAAAGAAACTGGTGCCATTACCATTTCCTCTTGCCTCATATTAGGAGGGTTGCAGATTGTTCCAGTCATGATGGAATACACCCAGAAAAGCACCGTGGTATTACTGTCTGCAATTTGAATGAGTGGCTTTGTGAGTTGAATTTGTATCTCTGAAAACTACAGGACAGCCAGTTTCCTTTCATTTCAACTAGATGGAACTTTGTCCTATCAGACCAAGATATTCAATCACCATCTACTCCAAATTTGGAATGTGACTAATTTTGAGGAAGCTAGGGGCTTGTGGGAACCACAGAATTCCCCTGACCATGACAAACTGTGTAAGAGTCTTCATTTATTCCTTATAATGGGAAGATGCTACGTTTCCCCAAAGAGAGGAAACAGGTAAATATAAAATGTGAAATAGAAAATATGTCTAGAATAGTATATACCAAGGAAAGCAGAGATAATCCAACCCTGCTATTTTAAAGATGTGGCAGTAGGAATGGCTCTTTCAAAATCCACTTGTATGTGGATCTAGCCAAGAAATTTGTCCAAATAGGTGAAACTCAAAATGATAAAACCATTGATCATAACCATTGATTATGATTTTAAGAGAAAGTCTTTTCATCTCTCTTTGATTTCATACTTGGTTATGGTTTTAGTAATGCCTTTACTGTTACTAAATGGTGGAAAGGATGAATTCAGACTTACTAAGCTTCCATTCACATTGAGGGTGCTTGACATCAGACTTCTGAAATGCAGAAGGCCACAGAATATTTATGGGTGTCATTAACTTGCCTGTGCCCTACACTGGAAAAGAAAGACTTATTGACAGTTATGGGCAAAATGCCTCAATATAAGGTGACTCTAATCTGAGTCAAGATCTGGTTGTCAAAATATTGAAGTCTTGACAAATGTTTTTCTAACTAATTTGGTCATTTATTGATGTAAGCTTTTAGCCATTCATTCATTGACTACTTTCACAATATCTGTTGAGAGACTATGAAGAGCAGGGTATTACAGTATATTAGGCCCTGAATTTCAAGTGAATGGGATAGACAAGGTCCTGCCTCCAGGAACTTACAGCAAGGTAGGGAAGGTTGACAATAAATGTGTAATTATGGGAGGTGCAGGGGGCTACTGAGTTCTCTGGGAACAGATACCAATGAAAACAATCTAGTATAATGTGTCAGGAAAAGCTTCCCTGAGTAAGTAACTAAGGTGAGAAGTGAAGAATGAGAGGGAGTTGGCAAGGTCAAGTGTTGAGGGTAGGAGAGAAACTTCTAGGAAGAAGAGGAACTTCTAGGGAAAATAACTACCGTTTAAGTACCGCGAATTCATGGAAGTGAAATAAGTAGAGAATGGTTGGAATAAGAGAGTAAAGCGGAAAAAAAGGCATATGATAAGGTTAGAGCAGAGTTTATCAAACTTTAGGGCTATTGCTAATTTGGGCCAGATATCCTCTATTGTATGGGGTTGTCCTGTGTACTGTAGACTGTTTAGCAACAGCCCTAGCCCTTACCTACTAGAAACTGTAGCGCAGTCACCACCATTTGTGACAATCTAAAATATCTCCAGACCCCTGGGGTGCCAACCCCCTCCCCCCCCAATTAAGAACTGCTGGATACCCAAAGAATAATCAAGCCCAGGGTCTTTGTTGGCCTTGTCAAAGCCTTGTCAAGAACTTAAGGTTTATTTGTTTGTTTGTTTATTTTTGGCAATGGAAAACCATGAAGAGTTTTAAGTTGGAGGATGAAATGACAAGATTTGCACCGAAAACAATTGCTCTGATTACAAATGTGAGCCTGTGGATTGTAGAAAGATAAAAGAGGATTTGGGAGATCAGTTGGGAGACTGATGAAGTAATAAACAGAAGAAATCATGGTAGCTTGGACTAGAGGGATTGGGGGAGAGAAATGAAGAAATATAATGTACCTTTCAGGGGTTAAGGAAACCACAGAATGTAGTAGTATATGCAGTATGGGCATAGGAATAGGAAGGAATTAGGCCAGTACCCATTCCACATGTTGTCTCAGATTTCAGAGTTTGTCTTTTATTTGCATGCCTTTCTCCTTATCCCTTTCACAAACTTTCTTCTGCCTTATGCTCTTCTACAGGCTTTCCAACACGTCTTCTGCATCCACTCAGGTTTCTGATTTGGGCAGCAGGTAAATGATGTTAATATTTACTGAAGCAAAAACCACTAGAAATTTTTAGTAGATTTTTGTGGGGAAGGGCAACAATTGAGTTGCATTTTTTTGGATATGGTAAGTTTTAAGGGACCTGTGACAACCAAATGAAGCTACAAAGCAATAATAGGATGTTGCAGGAATGGGATTTGGAAGAGGAATCTGGACAGGCAATATAAAAACAGAGGCAAAAAAATAAGAAACAAAAAAACAACCAAAAAATAAAAAATAAAAACAGAGGCATTTCCTTATTGGACCTTAGCTAATTGGCAAGGGAAATCATTTACTGTCCAGAATACATTATAGTCACAATGTCCCCTCAGAAAATGACTTACACACTATATAGATATCACATTATAGAAAGGTAATGGAAAGATATATTTTAATGGACACTATAGATATTACTAGAAAAAAGCACAAGTGTAATAGTAGATATTTGACATCAGAACTAAGGGTATATGCAAATACCATTGAATTGAGGGTCAGAACCAAGTGCTGCCCTGGTTCCTAGATGCTCCAGTATATCTCTATCTCTATCTCTATCTCTATCTCTATCTCTATCTCTATCTCTATCTCTATCTCTATCTCTATCTCTATCTCTATCTCTATCTCTATCTCTATCTCTATCTATAACTATATCTATATCTATATCTATATCTATCTAGACCTAGACCTAGACCTAGACCTAGACCTAGACCTAGACCTAGACCTAGACCTATCAATCATCTATCTATCTATCAATCTATCTGAGACGCTTTCCTTCACAGTTACCGAATCCTTCTTTCTGGAGTCCTTATTTCCTATTCTCTACTCTATCATGCCTTTTAAATCCATAATTAAAGAAATAAAAACACTATAGTAAACTCCTGCCAGCACCCTCCTTCCCCAGCCTGTGCTACTGCTTTCTATTAGGTAGAGACTTGGGATGTTGCTGAACAGTCTACAATACACAGGACAGTCTCTTATAAGACGTAAATGTAAAATAGAATTACATTTTATTAGATATTGAACTCCCTACTAAATGGATTTTTAAAAACCATGTTTGGTGTCACTAGTTTAGTTAGCTCCTCTCTTCACATTCTGAAGCCTTTTACCACTCTAATTATTTTTGCCACACACTGCTTTTGATAACCACCAGGATCATGCTGGTTATGGACATCTTGTGACTGTATACACAGCATGAATGCCTTGCTAACCTGTCAAATCACTGAAAACGCCCTTAAGCCAGGGTCTTGTTTTCCTTGACACCCTTGTCTTTGAATAAGCAGACAAGGGAAATATATCCAGAGATGGTTCTCCAACAGCCAAACTGAAATCAGGGAAGTATTATGCATGACACTGATAAGTCAAGTCAGTTCACCACCTGGAATCAAAGAAAACTCCTTTCCCCAATCTGCTTTAGCTGCAGCACTATTGGAAAGCCATGTGCAAGGAGATAGCATCACTCTCATTAAATAAATGCATATGGGATATCATGTGATAACAAGTCTGTGAAGATATATGATCCAAGCCAAGGAGCATATAATTGGCTGGATAACTGTGATCTTTCTGAGCGAATGCACAGTGATTATTTTCACTGTTGCCATTCAAATTCATAGAGGGCTTTACAATCCCCAGAATACTAATATCCTTTTGGAAACCAAGAGTATCCCAGGTGAAGCACTGTGGTGGTTTGGAGCTATATGTACCCCCAGAAAAACATGTTTCTTAAACTTAATCATTTTTGTGGATGTGAACTCATGGTAAGAAGGACCCTTTGGTGAGGTTATTTTAGTTAAAGTGTGGCCCACCTCAATCAGCATGGATCTTAATCCTATTACTGGAGTCATTTTAAAGCAGAATGAATTTCAAACAGAGAGAGAGAGAGAGAGAGAGATAGAGAGAGAGAGAGAGAGAGAGAGAAAGCCACAGGAAGTAAGAAGCTGACATTCAATGGAAACCAGAACCCAGAATAGAACTGAAAGGCCAGAAGAGGCTGCCGTGTGCTTTGCCATGTGACAGAGGAACCGAGGACCAAGGATCGCCAGCAGTCAGCCCCAGAATGCCACAGTCTTCTAGAAGAAAGTATCATCTTGATGATGTCTTGATTTGAACCTTTTCCTGGCCTCAAAACTGTGAGTCATTAAAGTACCATGGTTTAAACCATCGTTGGTTTAAACCATGGTGTATGCTTGAGCAGCCCAGGAACCTAATAAAGGCATCCATCCAAAGGTCTAGTGGAGGTATCAGTAGTGGAAATAATGTGTGCCATATAACTCTGTTTCAGTCCAAAAATATTAAAGCAGCAAGACATTCTCTCAACTTTCAAGGGATTTCCAATGTCAAGATGCAACATATTATATACAGCCTCTAGAATGTACTGGATTCAAATACCAGATAAACTATATAGCCTTCTTGTGCCTCAATTTCCTCATCTGTGAAAAGGGGATGATGACAATAGTATTTTTCTCCATCGAGTTGGTGTGAATATTAAATATGGTAATATATGTGAAAAGTGCCTGCCACACAGAAAATGCTGCATTGGGCTTTGCTATTGTCATTAGCAGTTAGAGAAAATGCACATAAACAGTTGTAATAGAGGACAATGGCAGAAGAATGTATAAAAGCAAATAAGTGACAGAGAGTTAGGGCTACTTAACTCTATTGTGGAAAGTGTTTTGAAGGCCAGTGTTTGGAATTGTTTTAACAGTGGTTTAAGGGAGCTATCTTGTGTCATCCTCAGTTGCACACTGAATGTTAAGCTTCATCAGGCAGTGAAACATAATATAAGCCTGGAAATAGAAATGCACTGAACTGTAAGCCAGGAGGTCAAGCAAATCTTCATCTAGCAGAAACTAAAAATCAAGAAATAGAATAATTTGCATAATGTAAGGCCATCCTGAAAGAATAGAACTCATGTCAAATGTTAATAATTAAGTGGGTGAATATTATTTGAAATTGTTTCTCCAAAGACAAGACCCCTCCCCCAATAAGCTTGCAATGCATCGCATGTTGTATAGAATTGAAAATATGGATACTTTAATATTCTGAAGTATAGAAATGGTTTTTAAACTAAGTAGGGCAACACAGTTGTGTAATTGCCAGGTATTCAAACCCCAACCTTACCATTATGTCTAGTTTACGTACTTAGCCCTATGCAAATGTAGAAATTCCACAGAAGAGACTTTGAGGCCCCAGGGAGACTGGGCAGATGGTTTCCATGCTTGCTACTCCATTCTCAACTCAGCCAGGGCCAGTTTTATCTCTTATATATTTTA
>JAQZBX010003879.1:41061-63105 GCA_029593785.1 Cabassous unicinctus
TAGTATGAGAATTCACACTCATTTTTAAAAGTAATAAATAAACCAGAGTTTCTACAACTTTGGCTTATTTTGCCATTTTACATTTTACAAATCTTTCCTTTGCCCAACTCCAGTAGCTTTTCTCCCCCCATCTCCCCATCTTCCCTGTTTCTGGTGATCTCTTAGAACTTTTGGTGGCAACCCAAACCAGCTCTAGATGACTTCCAATAAATTATCTTAGGATTTCCTCAAGGAAAACCATCCATAGCGTTAGACAAGGCACTGTTGTGATCTCTCTTTCAATTCATTCGTGCTTGGTTTCCTTCACTTTATATTTATGCCTAAGTAGGAACACATGTCCTCTCCTCCTCCTCAATTAACTCCACAACTAAAGTGGACCCTGTATTCACGTTTCCTATCTGTTTGTGGTCAGCTGGAAGGCTCTGCTTTTCTTGGCCGATCTCGCTCATTTCTGGATATCATCGACTGAGAATCAGCTGATGTAGACTGGCTTCAGCCAAGAGAGATTGGGGTGACCTGGGCCTCTGCTCCTCACAGCTCTCATTCTCCAGCATGTTTGCCCTGTCATGTTCTCATGTCAGTGGCACTGGAAACAGAAACACTTGAGCCTTGGGCTTGGAACTGGCATACTATCACTTCCATCTGATTCTATTGATCAAAACAAAGTCACATTCCCGAGCCTGGTCAGGGGATGGGGCAGGTCTCCCCAATGCAAAGTTACAGAGCCAAAGTAGGGACAAAGAAGTGGGTCCGTACTGCTATCTAACTTACATCTTCATGCAGGACACCAAAAGGTCTTTGGAATTTCTGTCAGGCTTATGTAAAACTATGTAAATATGTGGGAGGTAGTCTTGGTGTGGAGGGCCATGGTGGAGGCCTTATTACTTTCTCTCATGCAGTTTTAACATCAGGCACAGAGCAGAAATCAAAACCTTCTGTCTGCTCCATTTAACCTTTGCATTTCCAATAAGATGTCGCTAGATATTGACATAGCAACAACAAATAACTTGTCATTCCACCTCTCCACATGTAATGATTAAGGAAACATTGAACAATAGGCGACTCTTCTACGCTCCAGCACTTTCCGAAGACCTTGTTGCTGGGTTCTGAGTCATGTTAAAAAGTAAGGCACTGAATTCTTCTCCCCCTTGGATCTGACCATGTTCACAGGACTGATATGAGGTCATGGTGTTTTCATAACACTATGAGAGACACGCTATAAGTGCTGGAATAGTTAGGCTTTTCTCTTTGATTTTGAGATGGCTATGACACTTTGGATTCAGTGAATTTTCGTCTGTAACAGATAGCAATGACACTATACACACACATACACACATGTTCAGACACATACATACACATGTATAAATTATACCTCATATACACATGTATACATGGTATATAAGTATTTACATACACAGACACACATACATATATACATATATACCCACATATATAAATTGGATATATATATTTATATATACATAAATATATAACTTTTTATAGCAGATACAAAACCATTTCACTTCATCTCCTAAATACAGAGATGATCTCCTTAGAGTAAAGCCTCCAAAATAAATGACTAAATGAATGTTCTCTTACATTTATTCACTCATATTTTCCCAACCTACTTTTATTGCTTATAATATTGAAATCAGATGACTCTGGGTTCAAACTATACTAGCTGCACAAGTTATTTAACCACTCTGGCCCTATTTTTTTCATCTATTAAATGAGTATAATTAAAGTACTTGAGAATTAGTAAAGTTTATATATATATATTTTTTGCACACTGTCAAGCACAGAGTAAGTTTGAAAACAAAGTCAGCAAACGGTAGTAGCAACAGAAACAGCACTGGCAATGGTGGTGGTAGCAAATCGAAACAGGAAATCCCCTGGAGTATCATTGGTGGGGGCGAGTGTCAAAAGGAAGTGAGTCTGTAGGGTGGATGCAGAGGACATACTGGAAGGACCGTGGAAGAGCATAAGCAGAGGAAAGCTTGTGAAGGCGTAGAAGAGAAAGGTGCTAAAAAGACAAACACTGAAATCTGAGGTAAAATATGGAAAAGGGCACTGGCTTGCGAGCCCCAGGTCATACATTAAGCAAAAGAGATGGGCAGCTGAAGTGACCCGCAGTGACCAGGACAACAAGGATTTCATTGTGTCATGCCTTGGAGGGTAGGAAACCTGTACAGAAAGAAAGCCCAATGTCACGAATAGGCAAGATCAAGAATCATGTAAATGGGGTACAGGCGAAGGGTTTCGTAAGTTCCCACGCAAACCCCTGAATTCATTTCTGTTATACTAATACAACACACTGGCAGAAAATTCTGGGCTAAAAGTGCCTTTCCTTTATTTCAGAGATTTCCAGGAATCCTGGGAGTAAATACTACTACTACTAACAGCAATAATAACAACAACAAAACATATTGTGCTAGATCCTGTGTTTGGTGCATGATCTTCTGCTACCCTTACAACAAACAGCCCTTGGGGTTGGATATTACCACCACCATTTCCCAAAGGAAGGAAGTGAGGCTCAAAAAGTAAATTTACCTATTTAATTTCACATAGCTTAGAAAGTGACAAATCAAAGATTCTAGGAAACCAGAATTCCACCTCCCTCAACCTGCTTTCTTCCTTGAATTTCAGAATGGTTAGGGTTAGTGAGAGAATAAGATGCAGAAGAAAGTGTGAGCAGCATGTTGCAATTCTAGCTCAACATCGTGGGGTCCTCAGCATCTTCTTTGGCACACTTAGAAAGACAATGACCCCCACAGGCTAACACAACTTTGGCAAACTGAAGGGGGCAATGTCTGATCAGTGGCACAGTAAATTTAACAAATACATAGAAAACAAAAATGAGAGAGGCAATGTGTACTTAGGTCTGTGGAGAAGAGGTGATGCTGAGTTGTTTGAGTTTCTTTGTATTCCTGTACTTTGCTGGCATTTCCATTTTAATTAGCCTTGTATATTCCCTGAAGGAGAAAGTCTTTAAGAAAAGGACTTTCTGAAACACAGACTTCTGTAGAAGCAGTGGCCATTTTTCTGAGGACTCTTGGACGATAACAATTTTGTATATAAAGCATGCCAAGAGCCCTTAGATGGGATAGCTTCCTTCAATTTCTTCCATACTAGAAAAAACTAGTATCAGAATGAGGGGCATTCATCATGGCATTGATTGTTCTTTTGTTTTGTCTAAAGATGGATCATTTCAAGAAACTTCCATATAAGGTAACTGTGTGTCTCCTTGTTCCCATGTAACAACAACTTAGGGTAATTGGGTGTTCATTTCTTACCAGCCACTATCTAAACACTTCCTGGGCATTATGTCATTTAATATACATAATAACTCCTGGAGGAAGTTTCTTTTCTTTTTATCTCCAGGAAACTGATAATAAAATTGAGGATTAGATAATGAGAGTAATTTATCTAAGGTCACACCACTAGCAAATTTCAGAGGCAGAATTCCAAGCCAGCTTGTGACTCCTAGGCTTACTCCCTTTACAGATAAACTACACATCAAAAAAGGAAGCTTTTGGAGACCATATTCCCCATTTCCAAGCTGTTTTATTATTCATACTCCCACTTCTGTGTCTTGCTACTTTCTGCCTCGCTTGCTTTCTCTTCCCTCTTCATATATATATATATATATAAATTAATTATATATATATATAATTTCTCAACTATTAAGGCAAAAATCAGATTAGCCAACTAAATCCTAGTGATAAAAAGAAAGATAAATGAGAATATCCTCATTTCTCTGCTCACATGCCATCTCTTCCATGGAGCTTTCCCAGATTGCTCCAATCATAAGTGACATCTTCAGCTCCTCAGCTGTTAGAGATCTCTGTTAACACTCATGTGGCTAACATAAGAACATATCTTCTTTCATGAAAACTGAGTTGTGAACCTCTTGAAGACAGTGACAAGGTACAATTCATATTTACCAGCATCAGGACTGGTACCTACTAAACTCTATTCAATGAAGACAAGGTCAAGTATAACTGCAGACAGATTGTTCAGATAGTATGGTGAAGCTGGAGGAAAAGGCAGAAGAATGGCAGCAAGGCATTGTGGTAGGGAACAAGAAGCTGAGGTTTGGAAGGAGCAGTATCAATGAGGAATGAAAAAAAAGGAAACATAACTTGTTACTGAGGGGAAAGTTAGAATGGCAAGAAGTGGCAGGTGGTCCAGCATGTTCTGTAGAGTGTACCAGGTAACCACGTAGTCTATGCTAGGATAGGGGGTTAAAGAAGAGAAAGAGCAGGAAAGAATTGTGGCAATTCTAAAAGCAAATATTGTGGTAAGGAATGCATTTTTTTTTTGAGGTGTTTAATGCTGCTTGAGGCAGAGATAGACCTGAGTCTGAAGCCATTGCCACATAAGAGCTTTGTGTCTTGTTCAACACACTTAACCTCATCTTTTAAAATGCCCCTTGCTTCCCCTCCATTCTCCAGCAATAGCAGAATCCCAGGTGAGTTGGGTGCTATATTAGTTAGCCAAAGGGGTGCTGATGCAAAATACCAATAATCAGTTGGGTTTTTATAAAGTGTATTTATTTGGGGTAGAAACTTACAGTTACCAGAACATAAAGCATACGTCTCTTCCTTCACCAAAGTCTGTTGCCACGTATTGGAGCAAGACAGCTGCCAACGTTTGCCAGGGTTCAGGCTTCTTGGGTTCCTCTCTTCCCGGGGCTCCATTTCTCTCTGGGCTTAGCTCCTCTGTTTCCTCCACAAAGTCAGCTGTAGACTATGAGGCTCTCTAGGCTTTGCTCTCTCCACAAGGCCAGCTGTGAACTGTCAGGCAAACGACTGGTCTCTTTTCCCAGGGCCTTCACTCCTTCCTCACAACCAAGCTCCTCTGTATGCCTTCTTCCTGGGACTCCAGCTCAAGACTCCACATCAGAACTCCAACTCAAAAACCTCCAGCTCAAAAACTCCAACTCTGTCCTTTGCCATGTCTTTTATCTTTGAGGGCCCACCCACCAAGGGGAGGGGCTCAACACCCTACTGACGTGGCCAAGTCAATGCCCTAATCATAACTAAATCATGCCCAGATGAACAGATCAGTTTACAAGCATAATCCAATATCTATTTTTGGAATTCATAACTATATCAAACTTCTACAGGTGCCAACTTGGCCTTCTCTAACTTGAAACCCATTTTTCTTCCCTCAGTGCCAGTCTGAACCTTAAAGAACTTTCTAATTCTTAATTTTAAAAAAACATAACAAAGAGAGGCAAAGTGTAGACAAAGTTCTTTAATGAAATTAGACCCTTGTTTTGCTGTTGATTGAGGTTGACCTCTAATGCGCTAACGGAATCACATCTACTTAGATCATCTCTACACATGAATTCATCTATGAGACTCTAAATTCACAGACTAGCTCCATAAAGGAAAATTCTGTGTTTATTTTTGTTTGATCCTTAGTGTTGATTTTTTGTTTTGTTTTGATTTGTTTCTACCACTTGCAGCTTCTCAGCACCACGTGTGGTATAAAGAAATAAAAATAACAGACACTGCTTAATGCTTCCTTGCCATGCATCAGGCTCTGTTATAAATAAATTACCTGTAAGATTGTCTTTTCATCCTCACAATGTCCCTATGAGGGTGATACTAGTGTTACGCTGATTCAACAGATGACGGAACTGAGACATTGAGGAATAGAAGTAGGTATTGTAGTAACTCTCAATAACAGGTGAGGAAACCAAGGCATTGAGAAGGAAATCAAATAATGCTCCCAAGACTACAGAGTTAGTAAGTGTTGGAGCTCACATTCAAAAACCAGATCTTGCTCGTTTGTGGATTTTAAAGATTGCCTCAATATTGGCATTTCTGCATTTTATGATAATAAGGTTAAGAAACGGTTGCCAGTCAAATTCTTCTCAGGTATAAATTCCATCCCTGCATATGCCTAAATACAAGTGAACACTTAGAAAGTTATTTGTATGGTGGTTCTCTCTGAAAGATGCCCCATTTTTCTCCCATTTGCCGAAAAGCCAAAAAGCTGTTTTTTGAGATATTTGAGTTTGTTGAATACTGGGTGCTTCTTGGCAGGCGAGCACTGCTGTTTAAACCAAGATTCAGTACTAAATAATAAATGTCTGGTTATATATTAATAATACAACCGTATGCAAATAATTGTTTAGAGTTTGGAAAGCACTTTCACGAATATCATCTTATATGATTTTGTGAACTACATTGTGAGGTAATCAAGGAAAGAATAATCGCCAAGGTTCAAAGCCCCTGTCTTCTGCTAATGTGTGACATTGGGCAAGTTGCTTAATCTCTCTGTGACTCAATATGTATCTTGATGTCTGAAACAATTTACTCTCTGTTGAGTTTTGTGTCATTGATGGGACTTTTTTTGAGGAATTGATTTCATATATGTGTGAAATACATACTCTGGAACTTTATACCACTTGCTGGATAGTGTAAAATTAAAAGACCTTACTGATGTTCATCGTGACAGCATTGAATTATTTAAAACAAACAAACAAACAACAAAAACTTAAACCACTGTATCTATGTTAATGTGGAAGGTAATTTATAATACAGATTTTTTAAAACAGCAATTAAAATGTATTTAATGAAAATAACTGTACACTTGAAAAATCAACTTTCCAATAAATCTAAAGACTGCACTGCTGATTAATCCACTGAGATCATCTTTTGCATTTGTACAAAGTGTCCAGGTACTTACTATTACATGGCTAAAAGCATACCAACCTCTTTATCCCAGAATAAGTCCATATAGTTTAATTTCAGAATTAGGTCTTAGTAAGATAACTTTTGCTACTTACTTGGCTAAATAAGGCATTCTTCCTTTTTACTGGACTATTTATCCAAAATAATAACCTTGTAGAACTGTCAGACTATTCCCAGCTCCCATCTCAGAAACAGCTAATTTAGAAGAAATTAACCTGTCTTACATTTGTGGCTACTTTTTAGAAGTCAGCCAAGCAAGTTGCCCCTTTTCAGCACAGGTAGGTCTTTCTATCTGTGGAGTAAATAGAGTAACAGCCTATATATTTGCAGAAGGATTAAATTTCCTTCACTTATCTAGCCTGGCTGGGGTGTCTTAAGTGCTTTACCAAGGATTTTCCTTGGGTAAGTCATTTGTCTAAGACCATTCTGGAAAGCAGCCTTATTGGTGTCTGTATTTGGATCCCTTGCCCTGGCTGATGGTTTTTGTGTATTGCAATGGATAATTATTCTGGATACACTATATCCCAGACCAGGGGCTGTCAACCTTTTTCTGTAAAGGGCCATATATTAGTGTCCTATTGCTGCCTGTACCACAAAGTTGGAGGCTTAAAGCAAAACTAATTTATTATCTTGTAGTTCAGGAGGTCAGAAGTCTGAAATCAGCTTTACTGGGCCAAACTCAAGGTGTGGCAGGCCTGCATTCCTCCTGGAAACTCTACAGGAGAATCCATTCCTTTGCCTTTTCCAGGTTCTAGAGACAGCCTACATTCCTTGGCTCACGGCCCCTTTTTTCATGCTCAAAGCCGGCAAATCTTCTCTCCTCTCTGACCTCTACTTCCATTCTTACACTTTTCTATGACTCTTTTTCTCCTGTCTCCCCTTATAAATATCCACCCAGAAATCCCAGATAATCTCCCTATCTCAAGATCCTTAATTTAAGCACATCTGTATGTAAGGTGTCATATTCATGGGTTCCAGGGATAGGATGTGGACATCCTTGGGAGGTCATTATTGTGTCTACCTTAGGTCAGATAGTAAATATTTTAGGGTTTGTGGGTCTGACAGACTGCATCACAACTGCTCAACTCAGTTGTAGATACTTTGTAAACAAATGGACACAGGTGTGTACCCATAAAACTTTATTTACAAAAATAGAAGCTGGCCGGATTTGGCCTGCAATCTATAGTTTGACAACACCTGCCCTAGACACACTGCACTGTGTGGATGTTCTTAAATGATATTTCTTTAAAATGTTTTAACTTTAAAAAAAAAAAAGTGTTTAAAGGAAACACTGATAGGTTTTTGGATTTGGTGTTCTAGGGAGAAACCCCTAGGGAATGGGATTTTCCCACTCATGTTTTACCACCTATCCTAAGTCTTGACCTCAATATGAGATTGACTTTCATGCTGAAAGTCCTTACTCTTGCCACAGACTCTACATAGATTTATTCATGCAAATGAAACCATGAAAATCACTATTGGCTCTGTAGCAGTTTGGGCAGTTTGATGTAATTATGAATTCCAAAAATAGATATTGGATTATGCTTGTAAACGGATCTGTTCATCTGGGCATGATAAGTTATAATTGGGGCTTTGATTGGGCCACATAAGTAGGGTGTTGAGCCCCACCCCTTGGTGGGTGGGGAACCAAAGATAAAAGACATGTCAAAGGACAGTGTTGGAGCAGGTTTGAGTTGCAGTTCTGATGTTGGAGTTTTGATGCTGGAGCCCAGGGAGGCGAGCAGATGGAGAGCTTGGTCGTGAGGAAAGAGAGAAGGCCCTGGAAAGAGAAGCAAGCCATGTGCCTGATAGTCTACAGCTGCCTTGTGGCACAAAGCAAGCCTGAGCCCAGAGAGAGGCAAGCCCGGGAAGAGAGGAACCCAAGAAGCCTGAACCCTGGCAAACATCGGCAGCTGTCTTGCTCCAACACGTGGCAATGGATGTTGGTGGGGGAAGAAAATTACACTTTATGGCCTGGTAACTGTGGAATTCTACCCCAAATAAATACCTTTTATAAAAACCAACCGATTCCTGGTATTTTGCATCATCACCCCTTTGGCTGACTAATACAGGCTCCTACCTATTTTTACTCCTCAAATAAATGAACTGTTTTGAGAATATGAATATCTATTTATACAAGACCAGTTATGCATTTTTCATAAGACATGAAAGATACAAGTAGGAAGAAATTATGGAACTGATATTGACAAGTTTGCTATACTTTTGTCCCCAAAACTTTTGAACCTGGAAGAGTTTGTAACACAGAACATAGATACCATGGAAGAAAACATGTGCCGCCCATTTTCTTGCCTGCTAGTAGCAAAATGGAGATGGAGATGCAGTGTTTCAGGCAAAGTAGAACAACTCTGTCACCTGTACTAATTATCTTTTGATCTTTGCCATGTGAATGGATTTATGATCTGACATTTGCTATTCTAGTCACAATAGCTCTTGTCTCAGCAATTCAATGTTCAGTACCTCATGAATTTAATACTTGCTTTATTATCAGAAGAATTGTAATAGCTTATACCAGCTGAACCTTTTCTAAATTTCCTGTTCATCTTAACCTTTCTACCCTTCCATCTGGTGCTAGAGGATGGATTTGTAAAAAGGCAGGCTTCTTCAACATACTTTCATCGAACACTATGTCTAAAGTTTCAGTGTGACCAAGACACAAGGTCTCAAAGGTGTCAAAGAGTTGACAGCTTTAGTTGAATGTAGACAGGAAAGAAAAATAGGAAGCAATAAACAAAGAATATGCATATGATCTGAGTTCTTTGAGGAACTGCCCCAGTCTAGTCAAAGCAGCACTCTCTAACAGCTAGAAGAAAATTCCTAACCCTTCCTCTTACAAAATCCATTCTTCCTTTGGGTAAATTGCCAAGTTCCAGGATTGAACTTGAGAGACTCCCAGCTCTCAGCAAATTTGCAGGAAGCTAAGATCTACCTTGAACCCAGTGA
Organism: Cabassous unicinctus; assembly: GCA_029593785.1. Taxonomy (NCBI): domain Eukaryota; kingdom Metazoa; phylum Chordata; class Mammalia; order Cingulata; family Chlamyphoridae; genus Cabassous; species Cabassous unicinctus. Next base: position 50,730 of record JAQZBX010003879.1, read on the forward strand.
ATACATTTCTTGCTTTGGTGATGAACAACTTTAGTTTCTCCTATGCTAGAATATGGCACATCAGATATTGCAAAGATAAGTATGGAATTTAATTTCCAGGAGCAACTAAGGGAGGACCAATCCTTTCATGTATATGGAGTCCAATCACGTTTTCAATCCATAAAATATTCCCTTGGCCTCACCATAGAATTGTTCTAGAGGGATTAAACAGTAATTGCAGAGATAATTTTAGATGCCATCTAGTTCAATGATACTTTAGGTGTCAAACATATTTTTAAAAAATTGTTTGGGGAGCAGATGTAGCTCAGTGGTTGAGCACCTGCTTCCCATGCACAAGGTCTTGGGTTCAATCCCCGTACCGCCTAAAAAATTTTTTTTATAAGAAACTATAAAATAAAAATAAGTAAAAGTAATAGTTTTAGAATAACCATACTTATTAAGTTCAAATTTATGATAATTTTTAAAGAAAGAACACAAAGTTTGAAATCAGCATCGACATCAAATTATTTTCTTTTATCTTGGCTACGTATCAAAAAGGAAGTCCAGATTCACACAGATTACAAATTAGTCATGAACAGTTTTTAAAGACTTTACAATGTAATTTTAAGATACTTTCCTTTAAGTACTGTTTTAGTTTCCCAGGCTGCTTAAAGCAATTCTATAAAATGGGTTCTGCTTAAACAATGGGAATTTATTCACTTATGGTTGGAGCCTGGGAAAATGTCCAAAGCTAGGCATCACCAAGGCCATGTTTTCTTCCCGAAGACTGGCTGCCAGCAGTCCTTGGCTCCTCTGCCTCATGGTAACATCTGCTGGTCTCCTCCTTCCCTTCGAGGTTACATTGTTTTCAGCTTCCTGCTTCCATGGCTTTCTCTCTCTCTCTCTCCATGCTGTTTATGAAGGACTCCATTAATAGGATTAAGCCCCATTCTGAATGAGGTGAGTCACAGTTTACCTGAAGTAGCCTCATCAAAAATCCTAAGATCAAAATATTCCTACAATGGTTTTATACCCATAGGAAAGGATTAGATTTAAGAATGTTGTTCTGGGTTGTATACAGCTTCAAACCACCAAAAGTACTAGACTCTAGAAATTAGCAATAAGAATAGAAAGACATTCATCTCTTTCTTTGTTTCTCTCTTTTTTCCTTTGTCTTCCTTTCATTTTTTCTTATCTTTCTTCTCTATTCCCTCTTTTTTCCAACATGTATTTATAGATTGCCTACTATGCATCAGCCCTTCTTAATAATTGAAAGTAGAATTACCATCATTTAACATTTTAGAATTACTTGTATTCCTTATTTAAAATATAAAATTCAGGAAAAAGCACATAAAACTTAAAATGAGGCCTAAAATATTTATCACCATGGATTGTTGCATGTTTACTCATTCTTGCATAACTGACTCGGATGCCATTAAAAGAGCAATCACTGAGCAGATGTGCTGAAACCTTCTCACATATGATTGAACACCACACGCTTTTGCTAGAGTACTATGCTCACTCGTATAAATGTATGTGAGCTGACTTGCTCAGGAATAAATTTAAAAATAAATAAATGTGCATAGAAATAATCTTACAAATGGGAAGCACCTTTAAAAATATTTAAATATAGGGACATAAACAGCAGGTGTCAGTTTATATGAAGTCTGACATGCACACTCACACGTTTCCATTGTGTTAAAATTTTGACATTTAATATAATTGATTATGTCTGTTGATTTACTATGCATACTGAATGCAAAGGTGAATTGGTCACCTTTTTCAAACTTTGGAACCACCCAGTCCCAGGAAATGCAGTTTATGAATCACTGTGCTGAATTTTGTGTCTTAATAAGGCGATGGTCAACTACAACAGTTTCACCTAATCTGGTGGGTTTTATTTATGATTATGCATTTTAATCATCTCAGGAGGATTTTAAATGTATTGATACTCAGGCTCCACCTAAGGCCAATGAAATCAGAATCAATACATTTTTAAAGATCCCTAGGTGATTCTAAGGTGAAGCTGAGCTGAGAATCACTGCCTAGTTCCTGGGTTCCTTTCACCACCAGTTCACACGGATGAGACTTGGTGTGGTTTTAGTCAGCAGTCAGCCGGCAGAACAAGGGCAGAGTGAAGAAATAAATCCTGCCCAGGCATGACTGTGCCACTTACATGAACTTGCCCAGTTGTGGCAGGTTACATGGATTTGAGCCCTGGTTTTCTTCACAAAGCCTGCTACTCTACTGCTCTCCAGCTCTACTCTGTGCTGTGATACTTATTGGATGTTGAAATGAGACCTGCATTCTGTAAACTGTTCTATAAGCTGAGAATTTGAGGTTTGAGATTTCAACAATTAAAAGACTTCAATTAAATGCTTCTAGAGAACAAAGAATGCTATTTGTTTAGCTCTATATCTCCCAATGCCGTGCACACAGTATTCAATCTGTTCGTGGAATCATAGATGATGCCCTTTTCCAATTTCTCTTTACCAAAGAAATGAGGAACCTCATCCAGGAAGTTCTTCCATTTATTCACCATCCATCAGATGTTTATTATCTGTGCTATTTGATCCTGCCTTCATGGTTTTCACAGTCTCATAGCGAATATTGAAAAATATGTTAAGGCAGTGATTTCAATGGGAAACATTTCTAACTTGTCAGTGTAACTCTTTATTATTAAATTTTATATAGTATAAACAATGCACGAAGCACTCTTCTTCACACTTATATTAATTCATTTACTCTTTGTTACAAACTTTTGACAGAGGTAATATTGTCATCATCCCCACTTGGCAGGTGAGGAAAATGGGAGCATGCAGAAGTTAATTAAAATTGCCAAGGCCACAAAACAAGTAACTGAGAGGGCTGGGTTTCAAGCAGAGGCAATATTGCTCCTGGGTCCATGTCTAAATCACTCCTTTATACCACTTCACATCAGAATGGAATTTGGAAGAAATATGCATTGAAACGTGCTCCATGGCTTTACATAAGGAAAAGGAATGCAAAATTCCAGCTTTCGTATCATATCTCCCTCCAGGTTTAGAGACTCGCTGGTAAGTAGGAGCAGTGGATATAACTCTTCTATGTGAGTCCATTTAGCACACTTTCTAGCTCTATATTCTCTGTCTCATTATATTCATAAAATCACAGTTTGTTGAGCCTAGAAGGACTCTTGTACATGATGAGTCCCACCTTCTCATTTGCTAGTTGAAAAAACAGCATTTTAGTGAATCTGGAAATGTCTCAAAAATACACTGAACCCTGATAATCCCTGCATGGAAAAGAGAAACAAAGAATAAAAGAGAGGGATAGAATGGGATAGAGAGAAAAAGAGAGGTGAAGGGACATAAGCTACAAAAGAGATAGCCTACTAGGTCCTGAGTAGATAAATGTCATACGAATTGGACATCATTCCCTATCCCAAGTGTTCCTAGAAAACCAAGTGCACCCAAAGGAATGCTTCATGTGGGATATTAGCCCTTCTGTTATACAATTGCCACGCAGTTTGCACTCTGTTTTTCCTGTCCATTTCCTAGTTCTACATCTGCTGCTTGCAAATTCTCTTAGCAAAAGCAGTTTATTGCCACTTCGTGACTAATAATAATAAAAAAAGTCAATGTGCGTGCCAAAATCTCTGCCCCCAGAATTGTCAAAAGAGTTAAGTGTCAAAAAAGTGTTGGGTTCCACTCAAATATAAGGAGAACGTTCTTCTTTCTGATTCTCTGATGTACCTTGTGTCCAGTGACAGATTCAGCTCTGCATGTGTCCAGAGTTTCATATAGTACTAAAGATTACTTCCATAGGATTTTGCCTCTCAACTCCCTTTCTCCTCTGGGGATCAAAAACTAGTCCAAGGTATCTGACAGATATTCAACCATTTCTTCCTATTAAACTCCTCTTTTCCTACCCCAGTTATGGAACAAAGTCTCCCATACATATGAAGAAGTAAGAAACATATATTCCTTTGGGGTGAGGATTGGGATGGAGTGGGAGCAGGGAGAGTTTTAGCTGATGGGAGAGAGGAGGAAGGTGCCAGCCCAAAATGGCTTGTTACAATAGCATAGAAATAGTAACATGAAGAAGAGAGAAATTGAGACAGGAATTTTGCTGATTTTCAAATAAACCTATATGGAAGTAGATGTAATATAATTATATGATGTTTCTCATTTTTTTCAAGTTATTCCAATTTCTTCTTATTTCTTCAGCAAAATTCCATGAGATGGGCATTGAATTTAATATTTATCCCCCTTACACAAGTGGGGAATTTAGACCCATTTACTGGCCATCTCAACTACATTGCCTTGGTAAATACATAGCAAGTCTTATATTAAACTGTGCCTAATTGTTCTGAATATCGAACAAGTTCTCCAAGAAATTAATGTTCTTTAGTGTAGATAGAATCCACCAGTAAATCATAACACTCACTACCCAAAACTTGAAACTCAGGCACAACATTTGCTGGTAATTTATAAGAATTCTTTCTTAAAAGACTGGACAGAATGTTAGTCAGCAAATTAGTACAAGAACCCATTTCAGTGTCCAGAAATGAAATGAGGAATTTAGAGGGCTATTGAGTTTACCGAATCTTCACAGTGGATCAGCACAAAGTCATTTGTTCCAGACAATCCAGTCATTTGTGCTAGCCTCAAATATGTGATGCTCCATGGCTCTCTCAGTTCAAAAGTCCTCAGCTTCACTTTCTCTCATCTACAATCTGACCCTTTGTGAGTAAAGCACACAGGAATATAATGAAACCCCAAAAATGTCAGTTGGCTTCAAGGCTGTGTCAATATAACCTCAAATTCTAATTTGGAGAAAACTGCATCAGAGCAAGTGAATGAAAGTTGCACAGTGTTCATAGGGAAAAAGCAATTTGTCTCGTGTGTGGGGAACATATGGGTTTTTCTAGTGAAGCAGAGGTGTTAATCAAGATTTTATAAGGAGAGTCAAATGAAGAGCTTCCTGGGTTTCTGAGCTCTTTCTTCTGCCTCTGAATGAATGTCAGGGTTTGCCAAAGCAAGAGTGAACCTTCTTGAATTGAGTTTTCTGTTTTCAATGTGTTTTAAATAACTCTTTAGAAGCAAAAAGAATATTCCCATAGCCTCAAGCAGACTCCATATATCTCAAAACTGAATCTTGGCCCATCAAGCCAGATTCCTGACTCTCTGCAGTAATTTTAGGGACTATACATGGTTGAAGAGATCATGATTAAGAGATTTTTCTTTCCCCATAAGTGTTTTATTTGGTTTTTGTTTTTGCTTTTTTGTGATGAAGAAAAACAATACATCACTGTAGAAAATTCTGGAGAAAGAAAACCACAAAGAATAATATTAAAATCACCGCTTATATTTCCATCTAATGAAACCAACATTCAGTTTTCAATGTATTTCATTTCAGTCCCTCTCTATATCTCTCCACTCACACACACACACACCATACTACATGTATGAGTTTAGATCCTGCTTTTTAAAATGTAATCTCTCACGAGCCAGGTTCTGTATCATTGACTGTTCTTCAAAAACATGACATCATATTATCTCTTAATATGGATGTAACATAAATTAAAATTTTATGGCATCAAAAATTCTGTGTAATTTCACTGGCAATTGGCTCACTTTCCCCACAGAGTCCTTGTTCTCAAAAAGGAGTGGGCTAAGTGCCTTGCCTTCCAAGGTGGCAGGGAGGCATGGAAGGCAGGCAACCCTGTTTTGCGAAGTTTGGGAGAGAGGAAAGTCAAAGGTGAATCCCTGTCTTGGGAAGTTTATCCAAGAAATAAGCTGCAGAAATGGGGACCAACAAACTAGAATTTCTGGAATTGCTGCAACTGCCCAAGAAGAACAAGTTAGAACCCAAAATCATCTCTAAGGATATCTAATCTGGTGAAGAAATTGAAAAAAAGCTGATGCCAAATCACAGCCAATATTTGGATCCAGTTGGGGAAATTTAGAACCATCAACCTGCTAGCTCTCTGGGATCATTCTTTTATTGTTGTGTTACACAGTAACACAACCCTATACTTACCATGATTAAATTATTTGAGCTGTTTTTTATGTTAATGCAAAGTTCACTGAACCTTAAGCAGCCTCAATTTAATCAGAAATTGGGGTTAAAAAATCATTATAAGTGATGGGACAGTATTAACATCCTCACAATACCAAGGTCTTCGTGTATCTGAAAAAAAAAAAAGAGTACTCAATCTTCTTATAGGGATTAACGGCCCCACATGGAGGGCCCTGTGCACTGGAGTCATGCAGCTGTCTCAAGGCTCATTCACAGAGTTTCAAAATGACAATACAGAAGACAAAATACAATTTTTCAAGTCTCCTATTTATAATAGTTTCTGAAACTATCGACAAAAATAACCAATGAGGGGAGAGTATCTTATCTGGTAAAGTTGTCTAATTCCAAGATTAATAATAAAACAATCCTTAAGTTGTTTCTTACACTTCACGGATGTAAGCTTTACCTAATTTTACAGAATGGTGTAGTTGGTGCCAAGGGGATACTGAGGGTAGTAGAAAATTTCCTAACTGCTGGAACAAAAGCAAGAATAAAGGAAAGCCCTTTGCAACAGATGGTGTGATGAACTTTTCTGCCTTTTTGCCCTGATGTCCTACAGACTGGGAGAAGGAACATTGCTAGTTTCTCACCTGAGTTATTAGTGCTCCTTATAACTAACATGTAGCCATCTTGGTATGAATCTCTGAATTTTTCTCAGGGTGAATTCCTAAGACTCTTGATCATATTGGAGTTGAGAAACATGTAAAATATACTAATATGCAGCTTTCCCCTATGACCTAATGAAATAAGGTGGAAAATATTAGAAACTTTCTTTAACATTGTTAAAATTATGTATCATTGTAGGATTAGCTCAGGAACAGGTGAAGAAGGCTACAGAAAGTACCAAGAATGCTCAAAAGTTGTTGACTACACTTGGGCCACGCAGAAGGTTCCTTGCTGCCCTCTGTTCCTGTACTTTATACCACATTTCCAGAGCTGGTCAGGAGACAAAGGCCATACACACTTAGCCATCAGCTTATTTTCATCTAATGGACACCAGTTAAGCATTTACTGTACCTAGTAGCACATTTCTGGGTGTTGAAAGCCTAAAGTTAGGTGTGTAAAATGCAGTCTTGTCTTTCAGTAGTTTAAAATCAGACAGGGGAAATCACACAAAGCTTTGCATTTTTACTAAGGTGACAAGACGAATGATAATGGAATCGATTCAGAGGTTCAGAGAAAGTGGGGATTGCTTTGACTTAAAAAGGTCAGAGGAGGCCATAACAATAGAGTGCTTGGCCTCCAGAATATGAACACTAAATAATTTGTTTTCCATACCCCTCTTACTTTATGTCCACAAGAGTGTGTATTTTCTAAATAAGATTCCTCTCTGGAGAGCTTTTTTAGTGAAATGTGTTATGACAATAGAATATTGTCTCAAATATAAAACAAAAATCGGTATACTTTAAAGAAGAAACATTGTAGAGTAATTTTGTTTCATAAGGATGCTCATTGTCAGTAGCTTTGTATGCTGATTAGTACTATTGTATTCAGAGTACTATACTCATCTTGCCTTCAAATGGAGACAAAAGGGTCTGAAAGGCAAGATGAGCAAGGGGAAAAAGGGTGTGAGAGAGTGTGTGTGTCTGTCTGTCCTTGGGGAAAGGCAGAGAGAGTTGTCTATCAATGTCAGGAGAGTGATGCAGAGACGACTGGAATAAACTCTTGAGTTACCAGTTATGAACCAATTCTGTGCAGAACTGCAGGGTCAGAGGCAAGGGGTGTCCCTCTTTTTTATTTCTATTTTTTAGATTAGAGCAGTTGTAGGTTTACAGAAAATTATGCAGGAAGTACGTGGTTCCTATATTATCCACCACACACCAAGTTTTCCCTGTTATTAACATTTTGCATTATTATAGTTGATAAAACAATATCATTATAATTATACTATTTATTTGAGTCCAGAGTTTACATTAGGGTTCACTCTTGGTGTTGTACAGTCCATGTGTTTGTTTTGTTGTTTTATTTTAAGTTTTTGTCATGGTAACATATATACAACCTAAAATTCGCTATTTTATCCACTTTCAAGTATACAATTCAGTAGTATTATTTACGTTCACAATGTTGTACCATACCATTGCCAAAACTTTTCCAATACCCCAAACAGAAGCTCCATACCATCTAAAAATTAATTCCCCATTTCCTCTTGAAGCTTCTTAGACCTCTGCCCATCTCTTCCGCTTCACCCTAATCATATAATATATACAGTGGGATTCATATTAAGGCAGTCTCAATAGATTATAATAAATTATTCACCTTTGCATTGCTAAAGAGTTGCTCCCCTCACAATTCAGTAAAATCACAATTCTAGAAAAAGAGCAGACAACAAGATTAAAAATTAGGAGAGCTCAGAAAACATGGGTGCTTGGCCACAATAGCAATAGCATTTTCTCCTCTGAGTCAAAGGTTTAAGTGACTTTGTTAACCTGCCAACTTGTATCCAGGGTCTACGTCATAGTAAATATTCCTTATGGAAAAGAAAGGAGGAAAGAAAACTAAATTTCAAAACAAAGTCACACTGCTTATGTCCCAAGTTCCCAAAACTAAACCCTGAAAATGGTTTCTATATAGAGAAAGTTATGTGGTCTAAAGATCCTGGGCCTTGGAGACACAAAGACGTGAATCCAATCTCTCGTCCATGTCCACTCATAATTACATTAAAAGGATGAGGATAATAACATGTGTTTTAGACAATATATGCTTCCCACATAGGAGTTAAGTTAATAAAAGCTAACTTTTCTGTGCTCTTTGTGATAAAAAATAATCTAACACGTTCCATTTATCAACTCATTTACCCCTTAGAGCAAATTTTGAAGTGGTTACTGTAATTCCCATTTTATAGATTCGGAGATTGAGGCATGGAGAAATTAAGTTTCCGTCCCAGAGTTTTAGAGCCAGGAAGGGACAGAGCCAGAATTCAAACTGAGTCATCCTCCAGAGACTAAACTCCTAGATAATGTGTTCTATAAATAAACAGTAGCCATCAGTAGTAGTATTACTATTTTTAGTCTTCTTCTAATACTAGGATATTGTGTCATCTGATCCTCTTCTTAATTAAACTTTTTAAAAAAAATCTTAATTGAACTCCTTCCTTTAGAATCATCTTTTAATGATTATTTGTTTAAAGAGGATTCTCTTATGTTAGGATTTTTTTTTTTGCACACAATTACAGATACTGTCTAAATTCTCCAGAGATTTAAGATTCAAGTCAAACATATTTAACTGTTAACAAATCAATTTTTCTATAACTCTAAGTAATGAAAATGATATAGGTAAAATTTATGCATGTCATATAATCTGTGTAAACAAATGCCGGTGGACTACTCCCCGTTCCTCCTAAGTTTTATCTTGATTTTTAAATCTGTACTGTTTTTTTTGTATCAGGTAAAGCAAAAATTATGGCAGCTCCCTTTTTCCCTCCTCCTTTTCCCTACCTTCCCCCTCCCTACCAGATTGAACTAATAAGCACAGTAGCATGCAATTCATGTCACCAAATGTGTATTTTGGTATTGATCCCAATTTTCTCAACCTAGCCAATATGTTTCTTAAGTAGTGTGCATTTCGTTAACTGGGAAGAGTTTTAGTAAATAAGCCTTCCTTCTTTTTGTAGCTTTTTATTTGAGATCTTAGCAGAAATAACATAAAACAATTCACTGTCAAAGTTTCTAGAAAATCGATGCACAGTTTACCTCCCTGTCTCTGCCTTCCAGATTTTATTAAATATTACAATAGCCTTATTTCTATGAAGAGCAGTGCTGCATTATTTCCATTACTTTCTCTATTTTACAGCTAATATTTCATCTGACTGCAATGATATTGGATACTTGGAGCTTATTTGGACTCATTGATTCATGCATTTATTCATCCAAAATATTGCACAGCCTTTAAAAAAATGTGGTAGATCTATATGTACTGACATGGAAAGGTGCTCAAGATATATTAAGTAAAAAAAGCGAGTTGCCACATAATATGAATACCAGGATCTGATTTTTATTTTAAGAAATACAAAGAAAAACAACTCCCTGTGTGTCTGTCTATAGAAAAATTTGACCAGGATGTATACCAAAATGTTAACATTAGTTACCTTGGGTGAGGGCAGTGGGGGAGGGAGAGAAACTTCTCTGCTATTTATACACTTTTGTATTATCCAATACCTCCATCCCACAAACTGGCATTACTATAGTAATTGAAAATGCACAATTTATAGCATATCTATTATTTTAAAATTCTATTAGTATACAAAGGCCAATGGAACATTTCAGAACTTGGTAATCTTAAAATCTAATAGATGGGATAGGACAAGTGAAAAAAATTAATTATAATACAAAGAGAAAAATGTAATGAGTTCCATAAGAGAGGTGCAGATATATTTGAGTTAGGGGAAAATTACATCTCATTGTCACTCTCTGGGACAGAATAATAGGGCAATAGTATTAAAGTGGAAAAGAAAGGATTTTAACAGGCACGTTTTTTAAATTGGAGGAAGGTCTGTCATTTTTTCTTTGTTTTACCAGTGCCTAGCATGCAGTAGGGGCTCAATAAATATGAGTTGCAGGAAAGAGAAAGAAGAAAGGAAAACAGGAAATAATAACAGAATGGAAGATAATCAAAGTTAAGATCTGGGCAGGAGGTAGATATTACCTCCCTTCATGGTTTAATCTCTTTGGAGGAGCCCTAAGATTCTGAAATGGTGCCCTATTGTGGATGGGAAACAAGAGTACCTCATCGTGGCCTCAATTTTAGAGAAACTTTATAACATCTGCTTTCATTAGTAGAAAGTTACTGATCTCCTTCAAACCTTATTATGTTACCAAGAAGAAAACACAATCTCAGAGGGGTGAAATCTCTCCTCTAGTTTTACAATAACTAGTGCTATGTTTAGTGCTAGAGCCCAGGAGTTCTACCCAAGGATTATTCTTCAATGACTATGAGTCCTGGCAAAACATAGTTTGTTTAAAAGGTATGGGGCATGAAGTATATATAAATATGTAGCACATTCAGGAAGTATGGATAGTTCAGGTTGAACAGAACATATAAATTATACTGGGAAGTAATAGGAGAACAAATCCAAGTTTTTCTTAGGAGCCATTTAAGATCAGAGTAGTGAGTAGTATACTGATCAAAAGGGAAGAAGGGAAAAGTTTCTGCTTTTCAATGAAAAGGAAGTAAAGGCACTGGATTTATCCTTCTACCTGAAACAATGAAAAAAATGGACAAATATATGAAACAACATATTCAAGATATTGGATATTAAGCAACAAAGAACAGTGATCACTGACATGAAAAACAGTCAAGGGACATACAATTGCCCCAGCTTATTGCCTGTGAGAGTTTCCAGCCTCTGGCATGAAAAGAGAGAACTTATGCAAAGCCTGGGCATGTCTTTGGGTTGAGAAGAAGGAGCTGGAAGTGCAGAGAAATCAAGGAGTTCAGAGGGCAGAATATGAGAGGCAAGAGAGAGAGCACACTGGTGAGGTATGGAGGTTCCCCCACAGGTCTTCAGTGAGTATCAGTTAGAGCAATCGTGTGTGAAGAAACTACTGTGGCTGGGAGGAAAATCACCCTACAGAATTAGAGGAAATTATGTCCTCTGCTCTCCCAGGAACAGAAATGTTTCCTGTTCCCATCAGCTAAAGTAGGAAATCTCAGAATTCATGGGGCAACAGGTAGCGTGTACATAAGTGACTTGCCTCAGGAGTGGGGCAAAATTAGCCCAAATGAAACCCTACTCTGTGTCCAACCAACAGAGCTTAAAACCAATAACCAAAGGGATCAATTATTTCTAAGTAACTTTATGTTTCCCAGAACAAAATCTTTCTTTTTTTCTAATTTCTAAGTGGCTCTTGTTTCTCATTTTTTCCCGTAGAGATCATTTTGTGAATTTGTGCATAATTTTACAACAAGAGATAATCAAATAGCTTTTATAAGCGGAGAACTAATTGAGAATAAATAAGAATGTTAACATAAAATAGTCATATTTGATTAAAATGTATAAGTTGGAGCATTTAAGTATTAGTCAGCCAAAGGGGTGCTGATGCAAAGTAGCAGAAATCTTTTGGCTTTTATAAAGGGTATTTATTTGGGGTAGAAGCTTACAGCCACAAGACCCTAAAGAGTCCAACTCAAGGTACCATAAGACGTACTTTCTCACCCAAAGTCTGTTGCCACATCTTTATTTTTATTTTTATTTTTTTATTGTGGGTAAAAATCAAATTTTTCACAATACATACCAATATTTGTAAAATGATATATAAATACATATGCATATATGTACATTTGCTTACATAAATTTTATTTTTTAATATATATATATATATATATATATATATTTAAA